>JAVSCE010019878.1:0-54512 GCA_032199065.1 Smutsia gigantea
CCAGGTAGACTTGTCTGTGAGTATGTTTTTCATTCTCTTGGGTAGATAACAGGTCATGTGCTAAGTGTTTGTTTAACTTTTTAAGAACTTAGCTAAACTGTTTCCAAAGTGGGCATACACTTGAAATACCAACAATGTATGAATTTTCAAGTTGATTTAAAGAGAGAGGGGTGGAAAGAGAGAAAGGAAAGAAGAAGGGGGAGGAGGAGGGATAAAAGGAGTAGAAAAGAAGAAGAAATTAAAAGAAAACTATGCGAAGAGATGGGTTAAAGGTTAACCTGTCCAACCCTGATCCCTTGTAGTCTAGCTTTCCAGAAAAAAAGAGGTGGCTTCCTGAAAATTTCTGTGGAAACTAGTCACAACCACATGTATAAGGCAATAATCTTAGCCTACTGGAAGGTTTGAACTCAGCTTCTGTTATGGATTAAATGTGTCCCCTGCAAATTTTTCTGTTAAAGCCCTAACCAATGGGGTGGTATTTGGGGACCTTTGGGAGGTAATTAGGGTTAAATGAGGTCATGATGGAATTAATCCCTTTATAACAAGAGACCTAAGAGAGCTTGCTCTCTCCACCCCTATGCACACTGAGAAATGGTCGTGTGAGCGTACAGTGATAAAGTGACCATCTGCAAGCCATGAAGAGCTCTTCACAGAAACTGAACCCTTTATCTTGGACTCTTCCGCGTCTGGAACTGTGTGTTAGAAAATAAATTTCTGTTGTTCAAGCTACTCATGTTATGATATTTTGTTACGGCAGCCTGAGCTGCCTCTCAGTCAAGCCAGAGGACAGGCTGATCCACGCCCTCTTTCCCATTGTGCACGAATAATGAAAGGTCATGTTATTTATGTCCTGGAGGCACAATTACAAAATCTGACTCCTAGCACGCTGAACACACCAGGGAAGGAGTTAGTGCTTTCTTTAGCATAATGTAAATCTAATTACATTATTAGTATAAAAAGGCTGGAGGTATGTTCCCCACTATGTCAGATTGCTAGCGTAACATACTCAATTATTAATATGTAATGATTGATTTTCAGAGACGTTTATTACAGTATCATTAGTCTTGGCAAAAAATGGAATACAAAGGAAATGCTCAACTAAAAAATGGTTCAATCATTTATTCTCTGCCCTATGGAATATAATACAGACATTAAGAAGAATGAAGCAGAGCCAGACAAGTTGATTTTGAAGGATCAATCTCTTTTATCTTTCCAGGATATTAGGGAAAAACACTTACAATGAAAAGAGGTTTGCATAAATAACCCTTTTTAAAGTATGGTAAATAAAATTGCATATGACATTAAATATATTTGTGTTTTTAAGGCATTACTTTAAAAAAAAGAGAAAAAAAGAAATATATTTTCCTAGAAATCAAGGTTCTATTTTAGGCTGTTTTAATCTCACTAATTCATTAACTTCTATTATCAGGTATAAAATGATGACTCTCAAACCTCCACCTCTTGCCCAGATCCTTTCTCTCTTTTTCTTATTTAAATCTGTGTTTTCTACTGCCTACTCATCACCTCAACTTAGAGTTTTGTAAGTACTGGAAACTTTACCCATCTAGACCACTTCTTTCCTATATCTACCTCTCCTCCTTTCCCCCTTATCTGTGAATGACAAAATCAATCACCCTGTTGGAATCCACACTGTCATTATTTATTATTTCCTCTCCTTCATATCCACATTCAATCAACCACCAATCTGTTGCCTGTTTCTTAACTAGCTCATAAAGCCACCTATGTCTTTCTCCATAGCCACTGTTCTTTATTTCAGGCCACCATAATCTTTTGCCTGGATCACTCTACATATCTTAGCAAGTGTTCTGGAATGTACATAATTCTGCTCCTCTGAACTGCCTTCTTCACATGGACTTCAGGAAGACCTTTCTGTAGTGAAAATGTGGCTGGTTCTGCCCACCATTTAAACCCCTCTGTGGTTTTCTCAATTACTCCCAGGTTAATGATCAAACCTATTTATATGAATTAATGACTATAATAGCATGTAATTGTATGATCTTTTAAAAATTGCAAATGAAAACAAACACAACAAAACCACTTAGAAATAAAAAAATTACTCTTCAGAATAATTCTTGTAACCAAATGACATCAAAACTATAATTACATACTTAAAAAAATGATAACAGCGTTTCAATCTAAGCTATACTCAAAGGGAAACCCATAGTCCAGAATCCTTTCATTATAAAACAAGAGAAAATAAAATATTCATATTCACAGCAAGAAGCTGCAAAGAAAATTTAAAACACTGAAAACCTTAAAGAACAAATTAGTGAAACTGAAAACAGAAATTAATCATTTAGGAAACAAAATGGATAAGAGATTAATAAATAATTGAAAAGTTAATAAAATACTCAACATCATGGATGATTTACTGAAGCAACAAAAAGTGAGAAAACAAAGTTCCTCTAAAGTGGAGAGAAGATAGAACCATATGTTATGGAAGATATTGAAATATCTGTGAGAAGATATCTTTTAATTAATATCTATTATTACTATTAATTAGTATCTATTATTAATACACTTAACAATCTTGGTAAAATGGAAGATTATAAGGAGACTACAAAGTGAACCAAACTGTCTCAACAAGAAATAAATAAGAGGAACAGATCATGAAATTCTTTAGAAAAGTTACCAATAACTCCCCCTAACCCTAGTCCATGAGATTTTTCAGGAGAGACTCTATTTTTAAAAGTCTTAATTATTCTATGCAGAAAATGAAGACATAATTCTGGATTTAATCTTTAAAGCTCACATTATCCTGTCTAAACCAAAGTTCGAAAGGCCCACAGACCAATCAAACCACATTAATAAAAAACTCCTAATGAGATCTATTTAGGTATGTTGATCCAAGAAAAATATACAGTGACCAAGAAGGACTTAATCCAATTATTCAAATTAAACCTATTAATACAAAATAAAAAGAACATATCCTTTATCAAAAATACTGTCGAATAAAATCCAGCAGCTGTTTCTAATAAAAATCTTAGAAAACTAAGAATAGAACACTTCCTCAGTGCTATAGATTGTCTTAAACCAATAGTCAACATTATAGTTAACCATAAACATTGTCTTATATTGGCGGAATTCTCTTTAAAACTTAGAAAGTTGGCAAGTATGTTATTGTTTAACATTACTCTAGTAGTTTTATTGTAATAACTTGGAAAGCAGTAGAAGTGAGTATTGACATTGGAAAAGAAAAGGTAAAAATTTAGCATGTGAATTATGTGAAGATAATGATTGTCGACTTGAAACATTCAAGAAAACCAACTCAAAAAAATATAAGAACTAATAGCATGATAGAATGTTACAGTCAAAACAAACATAAAATTCCATGGCATTTTCAGCCTATATTTTATCTGTATATGTGATGTCATTATCACTAATCAGTGAGTAAACATCATTTGCGAGTCACATTTTTTATTGTAAGGATGAAGTTTCCATTTATACTGAGATGAGGAGGACTTCAGAGGAATAGGTGTGAACTAGGGAGAAACAAGACGTTGATTTGAATGTGTGACATTAGAGACAACTATGAGATTGAAATGCAATCAAATTTATCATGTCACTATAGAGTTCAGTGGGCTGCAGATACAAGTTGGAAGCTGTTGGGATAGAGACAATATTTAAAGTCGTAGGACTTGATGAGTTCACTTCAGGAGTGAGTATAGTGAAGAAAAAAAAATTGGTGCAAGGATTGAGCCTTAGATATTCCAAAATTTAGAGGTTGATTAGAAATGTATGAACCAGCAAAGGAGGCTGAGAGTCTGATACAATAGAGGTGAACCAGGAATGAATGCTGTGGGGCCAAGTAAAATATGTGTTCCAAGAGCAAATTGGTGATCTTCTGAGTCAAATGCTGCCCGCTAGTCAAGTAAAATGAAGACAAAATATTGGCCATTTGCTTTGGCAATGTTAGGATTACTCATAATCTTGGCAAGAGGCATGTGGGTGAATTGGTATGAATGTAAACCTGACTAGAGTGGATTCAGGAAAGAATAGAAAGAGAGGAATTAGACATGGTATCTCAAAAATATCTCAAGGAATTTTTCCATAAAGGGAAACAGAAAAATAGGACATTAGCTACAGAAGACTGCAGTTAAGACCTTTATACATTTTTTAAAGATAGAAGAACTAATAGCATTTTTGAATGCAGATGGGAATAATACAGGAGAAAGTGGAAAACTTATAGCATCTGAGAAGAAGGTAGAATTTCTGAAACTAAAAACTTGAATAAATAAGAAGTTATAGGTCTAATTGGCATATAAGTGGTACAACTGGCACTGGCAGCAGAGATAGTCCATTCCTAACAACAACAGAAAGAGATGCCTACAGATACAGATTCAAGTAGGTCAGTAAATGTGATAATTGGAATGTGTAGAGATTTTCATTATCTCCTTTGTTCTGATCATAATTTTGTCTTTTCTGTATTCCACTTACGTAGTTTGATAATAAAACCATAAGAACTTCATAACATAAATAGTGGGACTGTTAATGTTTTAGAAAATTTTAAATACATTCTTAAGAGCTTCTACTTTAAAAACTATAGGATATTTCATTGTGAAGCCGGCTCACATGAGTGTGCAGCTTTGAACATTTGTGTTTGAACTTGTATTTATCTTTGCTGCTTCCTCTGTGTAGCTCATCTTTCTTCTAGAAAGACAGGTGGCTGGCTTCCTGTTATCTGCATCTCCGTTTAAATTTCACTTCACTGGACAAAGCTTGACTGCCCTGCACAAAATAACCCAAATCCCCCAGTCATTTTCATTCCTATTGCCTTGATTTTTTTCTTCATAGAATTTATCATTCTCTACAATTATACAGTTTTGCTTGTTTAATTTATGTCTCTTTCTACTAGACTCAGTTTCATGAGGTTAGTGATATAGTTGGCCCCATTCACCCCTGTGACCACTGTGCACCTAGAATCTGAGTATTTGCTGTGTCTCCAGCAATGACTATTTGTTGAACGAACAAATGAATGCATGAATGACTAGGAAATGGTGGAGCAAAGACACTGAAATGGGAACCCACATGGTATATTTGATCATTTTTAGGACTTCTTCAACATAGGAAAGAATGAAATTATAATCACCCTAGAACCATATAGATAAATGTTGGAGACCCATTGAGGGCAGGAGCATTGTATTTTGCTATCTTCCACCCTGATAAGTGCAGTGTTCTGTAAGTCAAAGCATTTTCATTAATAGTAATTGAGTGAATTCACGAATATATTGGTGTCTTGCCAATGGGTTTCAGCCCCAGGCAAGTTTGCTGTAGATTCAATGTGACCAAAGAAATTGACAGCAAAATGTTCTTGGGGTGAAAGGGTTATACCCAACTTTATTTCCAGGTGGCAGGTTGGTCACTAAAATCCTGTTCACTCAGAGCGAGTCTGTATGCAGCAAACAGGTCTCTGCCTCTGCGCCCGTCTGCACAGTCGTCCCACACAGCCGTCCTCTGGGCCTCTGTCCTCGGTGCTGCCACCACTCCAGCCTCTGCTCTGCTCTCCTGCTGCCTTACAGCCCTGCCACTCTGTTGCACGCAGAGCACTGGGTGGAGCTCTTTATATAGAGTCAACAGCCATGTATTGCCCACAGGTGTGCAGTGAGCTAATCAACCAGGGCCAGGTGAGAATTCGGGCCACAGGAACTCTCATTTTATCCACAATTGGTGAATTAATGAAATACGTTAAAACTGAGTCATATTTCAGGTTTGTTACCTTATTTTTTTTGAACCAGTGTTTTACTGTGGATACTACATTAAAAAACAAGGATTAGCAAATGTGACTGAATATTCTTGATTTTTAAAGCAACTTTGGGGCTTAAAGACATTAGCTCCTTCTAGGTTCTAACTAGAGAATTAAGTAGCATATAATTAGTTTTATAATAAGCTGATTATAGAGTAACACCAGTGTAGAGCAACAAATCATCTTATCATCTAAAATACTGCATGAGACTGAAAATGAAAAACACTATTATATTAAAAAAAAGTTACACTGCCTATTTAGTACAAGAGAACTGCATAAAACTGGTGATGTCAAAGGAAAAACATTTAGACACAACTGCCATTTCCAAATGAATTTTGCTTTTATGTATTCATATCCTACTGAAATTCTTAGGGTAGAAAAGTAGTCATGATTACTGGCAGGTGTTCATAGGCATATTTCACTATGAGTAGTATGGGAAGAACTAACTCAGCAAATTGTGTACAAAATACTATTCAAAGGGTCTCAGATTAGTCCAGGTCAACTCCTTAGCCTCCATAGCATGCAGGGCTGGCCTTGCCACATTCAGATGGTTAATACTCCTTAACAGACTAATGTTCAGGGTCAGTGTAAGTATATTGACTTTATATAAACCTGGAGCTCAGTCATTGTTTAGCTCTCTTATTCATTTAATTCATTTAACATTATAGAATGCATGCTCTTAATCAGACAATCCTAAGTACTGAAGATAAGTAAGCAAGCTGTCACTGAAACTGCCTTCCTGAGCATATAATGGGCCAACAATTTTAAATGAGTAGAAGAAAGAGGGAAGCTGAAGTGCAGTCAGGGTGTTTCTTAAATTTGAATGGTATATGAATCCCTTGGCTTGGAATCTCGTTAAAATGATTGTTGATTAAGTAGGTCTGGGGTAGGGACTGACCATCTGCATTTCTAACAAGGTCCCAGGTGATGCTGCTGGGCCTTTGATCACACTATAGGTAAATATAAAATACAAAACAACAGTGGGAGGTTTTGGTTTTCTGACTTTCTCAGTGATTCGAATGCATGCAAGGGACAAAAGCGTGTTTACACTGAGAAGCTGAAATACCTTGTATGCACAAGGGAGTACCCTAACTTGCACCTGCAAGCCTTGTTCTGACCATATGCAAATAGCACTTTGGCCATGCTTCACACCTCAGAATGCTACCCTCCCCTAAAGGATAGGCCTGGCAACAAAGCCCATGGAGGCCCTAGAGATAGACCTGAGGCCACAGGATAAAGAATTATAGGGGCTTCAGGATATAAATTGACTCCAGGGGATAGGAGCATGAGATAGCATAAATCCAGATAACATAGAATCTATGAATATGGACTGGGTTCAGAATATGAATGCACACAAATCTTCATGTATAATCATGTGTGCATACTTGAGTGGAGTAAAGGAGTTGGGCGCAAGACCCTTGACAAGGATAGAATGCAAAGGGTGGAGAGGAGGATCCTTTGTTATATATTCTCAACTCTGTACTATGTACATGTTCCAAGGTGTGGATAAAATGAAGGTTCCTATGGCCAGGATCCTCACCTGAACCTAAACTACTTGACGATGTAATTGGCCTGCTGCTAGGCTACTGCTTCCACACCCTAGGCAATTAGCTATTATTGACTGAGTACTATATAAAAAGCTCTGCCCAGTGTTCTGGGCAGAGGCAGAGATGAAGGAGGATTACAGAGCTGCAGACTGTTGGATGCAGAAGTAATTCCAGTGCTCGACCTATCGCCGGGAGAACAAGCCAGGTTATAAACCTTTCACCCCCAAGAATGTTCCATTGTCATTCCTTGATCTCACTGAATCCATAGTGAACTTACCCAGGGCTGAAACCATTAGCAAGACACAAGGATTCTCTAGCATGACAGAATGAAGTTCCATGATACAAAATAGGGGATAAAATATCAGTTCATCTGGAGTTCCTAGGACTTAATTTAGAATTATTGACCTCATCATTTTTCTTCACTCTGTAGTCAATGGCTAGCCATTCCAATGGGAAGAAGACATGTCATTGAATGATCTACTAATAGTCTGTTGGCATTTAATAAATACTTTCATTATCCCTACTTCCTGCTCTCATTTCCCCATCATCCTCAACAAAAGATAAGTAAAACAAAGACACAAATTAGATTACAAGGCAGATCATTTATGGCAGTAGAATTTTGAACCAAAGCCTCTCCAATAATCATCCCAAGAAGCCAAACCACACCTCTGTAGCCATCAGCCCAGAATAGTCACCACCTAGGCCAGTGACTACCACCTTCTCTGTTTTGGACCTTCACTTCCAAATTAGAAGCACAATAGACAAATATCCTTCTGAAACCAATCACATAAGATGTCTCAGTCTACTCAGCTCACCTACAGCTTCCCCGTCCTAATAGAAGTGCAAAAGCGTCACTTATTACCAACCGTCACTGGCTCTCATGGGATCATCTGAGTTCTGAATCCTCTTGTCCTGCAGGAAAAACTCCTGTCTTATTATATATATTCTCATCACAATCTTAATTCTTGTGCTAGTCTTTCTAAATGGCATAACTTCACCAAGGATGATTTGGCCTTCAGTGTCCACTCTGAGGAATAGTTGACTAGTACAAACCTGTTCATTTGAGAATCATCCTAGAAAATAAAGAGAATAGTGACCGACTTTTTTATGCGTATACAGAGGCCAAGAAATAAAATTATGATTCAAAAGTTGCTTCACTAAAAGCTTCCTTGGCCAAATCTAAAGAGAAATTTGACTACCTTACGCAATTACCCATTGGACTCACTGCCCTCGTAAGTCTTTACTCTCCTTGTCCTTCATTTGGCTCCCTGTATCTGGCTCTCCTCTCCTTCTTTTCCTCTTGTCCACGTCATTTACCTTTTCTCAGCGACTCACTTAAGACCCCAGAATGCCTCTAAAGATACCAGTTGCCTCTAAAGATACATCCCTTCCATGAGCTGAATCTACAGACAACTGTAGAATTCAAACCTTTAACCCATATTCAATTTAAGGCTATTATTAAGGACTTCTGTAAACCTCAAGAAGAACAGCAACCAATTAAAACAGAGTCAGAATTCTTTTGAATGCGTATGACCCAGGGTTGCCTGACCTATATCAACCTGTACACATATGGATCAGAACCTCAGATGCTAAATCTTGAATGGCGGAAGATGATTGAACTGACCCAGAAAGGGACCTTTTTCCTGCAAAGGGAAGTGTTTTCTTTCTATAATAAACCTGAGGGCCAAAAAGTTGGGAAACATATCCTAAAAGCCATACTGAAACATTTCCAATAAAAATTAATTGGGCCATCATTCAATATTGCAAATAGAGAGAAGATGACATTTGAATGGGAAATAGCCCCTTTACCAAAACTACAGGTGTTGTAACACCTGACAAAATATTTTGAAATAGTTTTCGAAGAATAACAAGACTCAAAATAAACTTATGGCCCTGCTGATCCAAAAGTTGGTGGCATATTTCCCAAAGAAACTTCCCACCAACAAGGACACTTGAAGGTATTTTAAACACAAGGGATATTTTTAACAAAAGACTATCCCATTTTACAAAAGAAACTCAAAGACAAAAAAATCTCTCAACTCAGATCCAAGAGGGTGATTCAAGAGAGAAAAAAGCATTGTACCTTACCTTGAAAACTCAAGATGAATTAACTATAAATATATGTGATCAACCTCATTAGTTGCTGGCAGATATGTGCACTACCCTTTCTACATTAAAACTTGTTGTCTTTGCTCAATTTCTTCCTTAGAGTAAATACAGCACATAGGTGCTAGGTATTTATAATAACCCATAGATTTTCTCTGTCTCTTAGCCCTTAAATGTAACCCTTGGACCTTTGACTAAACAGTATTAATTCCTGTTCTATGGTACTAGCCCTGTTAGAGATTTACTTTGCAAATGGAATTGTATTCTTAAACGCACACCAGAGGACTATACCTTGAGGTTCCAGAGGACTCTAGTATTCACAATCAAGTTGGGTCTGCTCTGGATACATCTTTTCCTTCTCTACTGTATTTCCTGCATTTCCCAATTAAAGAACTTTAACACTGTATTGGACATTCTATGCTCTAAAAATTCCACTGGCATAGGAAAAATAACTGGAGCAGAACCGATTAAAGTTCAAATAGATGCTACCAAACTGTTACACAAACTTCCCTGATATTCTTTGAAGTCAGAAACAAAGAAAGGACTCGCATCAAATCTGCCCACGTCACCTGTTTCAACACAGCGGACTTTTTCTCTACTCTTCTTTGTTATGCCCCTAGCCAAGGACAGTCAATACCTATGGAGGACAATGATATATGTGGAAGGTTATGCTTCAGGGGTACACTGAAGGCCCCTCCTATTTTTCCCAGGTCTTTGCTCAAGAATTAGAAGACCTAAATTTCATGTGTGACTCAGTTCTGATGCAATTTGTGGATGATTTGATCAAAGAAAATTCAGAGAACAAGGAAACCTATAAAAAAGATTCCATTTACTTGCTCTCTTAGCAGAAAAGGGACATCAAATTTTAAAAGATAAATTGCAAATTTGCCAAAATGCAGTTTATTATTTAGAGAGTCAGCTATCAAGGGAGGGAAAAACACTCTCTAAATAGACTAAAGATTAGCCAAACATGGTGTAGACCCCTCATCAAACACATACTAAGAGAATTTCTAGGTTCATCTGCATAGTGCTGGCAATGCAACACCTCTTTATGAATTGACCGAGTCATTAGTAAAAGATCCTCATGCCAAAAGGCCAGCAGGCCTTCCCTACCTGCAAAAGTCCATTTTGTCTATTTATGCATGTGCAATTTGGGTGAGTCCTTGGGTTTTTAACTCAATGACATGGGAGCCATCAAAAACTCATTACTTAAAATAATTTCACCCTTGACCTGGATGCAAGACTTATCCCCTTAGAGCAGTAGCTGCCACTTCAAAACTTGTTGATGTTTTTGCTTAATTAGTTGTAGACAACCCACTCACGGTCCTCACACAATACAGTCTCACTGCTGGTTGAGAACACAACATTGTTTGGCAGTCCAGTTAACCTCTCAAGTTACTCTCTCACTCTCACATTACTGTTTGCTGTTGCAGCATCCCGGAAACTACCAGTCTGGTTCTCCTGCCCCTACCAGAAGAAGGGAACTTTATGATGTCTTACTTCAGATAGGTAACTGTCTGTACCTTGCTCAGTTTTGTAGAGATTTTCATTGAGAACTGCGACCTATTATTATTTGTTGATGGATCATGCCTCACGGTTAAAACAGGAGGCTATGGGGCAAGGTCTGTTTTCAGTAAATTAAGCTCTCCTTTAGAATATAGTTCTCTGTCTGAGATAAAATCAGCTCCAAAGGCAGATTTATAGGGCTTGTAAACTAGCCAAAAAACAGAGATTAAACATTTATGCGAATAGCAAGTATGCTTTTGGAGTAGTGCGTGACTTTGGGATCCTTTAGAAACAAGGGAGGCTTATCACCTCTGCTGCAACGTCCACAAAAACGGACAACAAATTGAGGAACTTTTATACCCATTTCTGCTTCTAGAGAGCTGGCTATTTTAAATGAAAGTCTCTGTTAGATGATTATACAAAAGAAACAGCCATAACTAAGGCTATGATCCTACCTAAATCTTAAAGGATAAGCCTCTGGAGGGGTTCAAAGAGGTTATTAGGCAATATCATTTGTACAGCTACTTATTTTGGACAGGAAGGATTGAAAAAATCTGGTTGTCCCCTTTCCTCAGCTAATCTGTATGATTATAAAATGGCTGGTTGGTGGCACCAGATAATTTCCAATAGATAGTAAGTAAATTTCTCCATGAAACCACTCATCATATTACAGAAAAATTACTTATTATCTTAAATCAACATTGCTTTGGAAACTGAAAGAGAAACAAGAGAGCTCATATTCAGGTTGTGTGCCACATGTTCATAGTATAATGCTGGAAAATCTTTAAAGATGGGGCATAGACATGAACCAAAGCCTATGGACCTTTTGAGCACCTCAGATGAATTTTATCTAGCTCCCAGTCTCTTTGGGACTTGAATATGTTTTCATTATTGTATATTGTCAGGAGGTTTAAACCCTTTCTTTGCTCAAAAGATAGTCTCTAAAATGATGTTTGATTTTGTGTTTCCAACCTAAATATATAAACGTTTATATGAAGTGCGTGAAGCACAGACTTATGGGAAACGAAGAGAACTCTGTAACGTCTTAGCTCTTACTCAGCAATCACACTGCCCTTACTACCCACAACCTTCTGGAAAAGTTTAAAGAACCCAGTGACATCCTCCAAGTGTACCTAGCCAAACTCTCAGAAACCCTTGAACTCCCTTGGCAAAAGTTATTCCCACTATGCCTTAGTCCAGAGGGTTCACTCCCTTGGAACACATCAGCTATCCTTCTTTGAACTGAAAACTGGAAGGCCCCTGCATTTATGAATTTCGCTTCTGATACTAGATTCTGCTCTGCTGCCCATAGGCATGGCAAAATATTTCAAGGGATTTAGATTTTACTATCAACAGGTTAAGGCTGCCTTTCCACAGCATCAGTATGATATTTAGTCTCTTCATGATCTTCAATCAGAAGATTGTATCTATTAAAACTCATAGAAAATAATCTTATTAGGCACTGTTAATAACAAATAAAGCCATAAGAAAGAATCTTATTAGGTACCATTAATAACAAATTAACAACAGTGAAACTCCCGAAGGTCAATCCTTGGGTTCCTATTTCACAATCTGAAATCTAAACAATTAGGAGACTACCTTAAGAGGGGAACTTAAATTGAAAATTCTCATAAATCTTCTAGAAGCCACTGATCTTCAGGAGCACATAGCTAACTCAAGACCTTTGGAACAAGCCGGTATCTTGGAATGCAGACAGCTTCTGATCAAAAATTTGGACCAAGACCCCTGTATAATTTCTGTTCTGTTTTTATCTGTTTGCTTACAATCATTTCTTTTTACATTTTCCTTGATTCTTGACCACTCTAATGGCCTTTTTCTCTTTTCCTTCCTTTTTATTATAATTGTCAGGTCAGGACATACTCATTCTAATGCCATCCTTAGATTTCCCAAACAGTAGCTCCTGCCCTCACTCCTACCCACTGCCGCATATGCCACCCATCCACTGGATGCCCATGACAAAAACCTCTGGACAAGTTTGTTCTCATCAAATGAAACCGTAGGGAATTACAGCTGATGGAATTTCCATTTGAATCTACATGGATTAACTTACTGTACCTTTCTCTCAGAAAAGAACAAACTATTACAATCTATTGCTCAGACCTTGGGCAAATCTAAATTTGAATTCAACAACCTTTGCAACATGAGTTAAATACTCGCCACATGAAAAAGAATATAGAAATCCAAGTATGTAGTCCAGCTAGTGTAAGGCCTTGGTTCTGACCTTCTGCCACATATAAACTTTTTTTTTCCCTGGATATACATGTACTCCTGCATCCTTTGTAGGTCAGAGATGCTTGGTCTTCTTTCTCATAGTGCCTTTGGAATTCCAAGACTTGTATGTACACAGAGAGCCTACTTTTATAAATCACCAAAGCTGGGAATTATTATTCACATATGAGTTGCAAAAAAAAAAAAAAGAGAGAGATCACCTTTGGATACTGAGGCACTCCCCCCAGGAGGATTACCTATTCGCAGCTCATGCAAGCTCTCAGAGCAGTGTTTGTAAGGTGACAAGACAAATAGAAAAGACAGTAGCAAACATCACCAGCTGACAGAAGTTATTAATGATATCACCAATGCCCTGTATGGAATAGAGATCAGCTTTAACCTCTGGGCACGAGTAGAGGTAAACAACTGCATTGCTCTAGATTTGTTGGCTAGTCGCTTTGGTATCTGTGCCATTACCAATATTTCTTGCTGTACCTGGATCAATGAAATGGGCAAGATATAACAGGCTTATATGTCATCTGAAGGACAAAGGTACTTGGCGTTCTAAGGTTGATTCTCATGACCTGTGGGATTAGTTATCTTGGCCTGAGTTGGGCAGTTGGGTTTCCTTGTTTTAAAGATCTTGTGGGGAGTATTAACTGTTCTTGAGTCTGTCACAGTGTTCATAATGCCGGCTCATTGCATTCTTTTAGAGTCTTAAGTGATGCCATGTAGTCATTTTCTAGTCAGACGCTTGCCATGATGATGCAACAACGGAAAGGTCAAGACTATCTCATGACGCGGCAGACTGTGAAGACACCTGGACAATGTCAGAGCAGTGAAGATCTCGATCTTTGGCCTTCTTGAATTGCTCAAACTCTCTCAAGTGAGAAAATGACTAAAAGGGAGGCTCTGAGACTGACTATACCAATAAGCAATGGCCAGACCAAACGTGACAGTCGTACTATTACCCACAGCCACTGTGGCATCGAGCCCAGTAAGCCAAACCGAACCAGAATGATCAGGAATTGGCTAGTGATTACCAGCTTCTCTATCTTTTGACTCTGCTCCCAGCTCAGAATTAAGCAAAAGGAGCCAAATATGCTCGTGAAACAAATCACATTAGATGCCCTACTTCTAATTGGTCCACCTCCCAGTTCCCCATGCCGACTTCCTATCAGAACATACCTAAGGCCCCCGCACACGTTTTTCAACTATTAGCCTTTCCAACTTTGTGCTCGCTTTGGGTCTCTGGAATTGATAAGTAACTCCCTTGCATAAAGCTCTGAATAAATATCTATTTGTTGTCTTTTAGATGGTCTTTTAAAATCTACAGCTCTTAGCTATAATCCTCCTTACCTGAAACAAATATTTTAAGTGTTATTACTTAAGATAGCGGTTATCAAAATGTTACTGTACATCAGAAACACCTGGAAGGATTGTGAAAAGATTGCTTGGCCTGACCCCCAGAGTTTATGATTCAATAGGTCTTGCGTGAGGCCCATGATTCGCACTCCAACTTTTCAGATGATACTGCTGTTGCTGGTCAGCTGACAACATTTTAAGAAATGTTGCCTTGAGCCGCAATATGATTTAGTAACAACTGCCATCACACCTGAATTTATGAAGTGTTCTTGCTTAGTATGGGACAACTGAGTAAAATCTATGGGCCTAAAGTCGTATTTTAAAACATGACCTTTGGATATGTATACCTTGAGTTGGAGTTACGAGGTTATAAGAGGATGAGAAATGGAGAGAAATGTCTTCACCTTCCCCGTAATTATGATTTTGTGTCCTTTCAGAGTAATTAGCCTTACTTCAGCAAAGAGAAGTAGGACTTAATTACTCATTCACAATCTAGGGATGAAAAAAGTAATCTCTCATCGTATAAAAGAGGTGAAAAGGAAATTGTTGGGGTTGAGGTATTATGATTGCCTTTTACCAGAGAAAGATTTATAATTTAGCAATGGTATCTAATCATTAATTGATTACTTCCTTAGTAATTTCCCCTGTCATATGAGTGGAAATAGTGATGCAGAAAGCTGGGAGTGGAGAAGATGTAGATAGGCAGTTCTTGCTAAGACAGTGAGGAAGACACAGAACTACACAGGAGGTATTAAGAATCAAGGGATCAGCCATGAGCTGCCCTGTGGAAGCCCATGATCTTACTGCTGCATATAAATCTTGGCTGGCCTGTAACTGCCACCCTCTCTCCACCCCAACAACATTCTCCATTCTCTCCTACCAACATTAGCTTTCTTTCCTGCTCTACCTGTCCTATGTTCCTCCCACCTAAATACATCATCTGGCCCAATGACCAGGTAATGTTCTTCGTTTTTGACTTTATCTTTCAGTTTTGCTTGAACCCTCTAAATTAAAAAAGAAAACCCCAACAAATCTCAGTGTAAATTGAACAGGTTCCTGTATAATCTACCATTTTCTATAGTCAAGGACTCCCTTCTTTGTGCATTCTACACTGGAGAGAGAACATTTCTCCTCTCCAGTGCATTGAGAAAACAATTTTTATGTTTTGGCCTTTGCTTTTTAAAATTTGAAAAACAGAACTTAATAAAAAATGCACAGTAATAATAAAGGGGTGAAAACATATCTAAAGGGGATAAGGGGACTATGTAAAGAACTGGATTGTTTAGCTGAGTAACAGAACATTCAAGGTTACATGAATGGGTCTACCTTGTGGCCAAACATGACCACCTAATAATATTTTATGAATGACATCTGGGAGAATGAAGAATGAAACCAATTACAATTTCTAATGGAACATTTGATCTAGTCGATGATTCTGAGGCACCAAATGCCTTCAGGAAGCTTTCTTCTCAGCTGGAACCTAATTTTACTGGACTCATTTTACTCTGTAGGATAATGTAGATATCCTTTGTGACTTCTCTGAGGTCAAAAAGCCATCACCGTGTGCTGTTTATGAGTAAGTTTCTTTCTAAATAAGATCTGACTATGTCATCACTCAGAAGCAATAATTGGGCCAGTGGGGTCAAGAAGAGCTCAAAATGAAAGAATTAATTCACTGGCTAAAGATGATAAACTACTAAGGCAAAATCAGCAAAGACCATAGATTGTGTCATCAGAATTAGACCTTTTCCTGCTTATTTACATGGAAGGAGGAACTGACCAAATATGACGTTGAATAAATATTTTAAGGTGACACTTATGACCAAAAGTAATTACTGCTACCCCCTCCCCCCCCAAAAAAAGAAGAGAGAAAATGGGAAAATTTCAATTATTGTAAACCAGCAAACAGTTAAAGAGAAAATGATATGTGTATTTAGAGAGGAAAAAGTATATTATCAATAAAATACTATCTGAACATGGCCATGAAGGAATTGGGCTACTTTAAAAAAATTTTTAAGTGAAAGCATTTCATGTTTTTATAATGAATAATTTGATTTGGCAGACAGGACATTATTAACAATGGTTTTTACACATGTAATTAAAGTAAATGGTTTGTAAATGGGCATTTTATATAAAAGATACAGAAGTATTTTTATCATCTGGAAACAGATATCCATTGTCATCTTATTTTCATTGTTTTAATTTTTTATTATTCATCAAAAATAGGAGATCAGTATGTTTCTGCAGTTCAATTGTTAAACTGCCAAAAATAAAATAATGAAACTTTATCTTTAATTGCAAGCCTCTAAGGAAGTAGTTGCTTATCTTTCTTAGTTCTGTTCAACATAAAAAAAAGACACTTTTTATGGGTAGGAAACAATGAACATAATAATTGTATACTTTCATTTTTTCATATATATTTTACTTTTTGGAAAGTTTTATTGAAAGTATATGATACATGATATGTGTCTAGCTTCCTATTAATATGTTAGAAATATATTAGAAATTGCACTGTCATGGACAGTGTTTTCTCATATTGATGTTCAAAGATATGCCTGCAAAGCACACCTTATTCATGAGTCCTAGTAGGTGTTACTGCTGCAGAATAGGGTAGAACATACCTTTAGATTTTCTGGTAATATAATTGTGGTCTTCTAGTTAGTTTGAAAATTGATCTTTTATGATCTGGAGTAGTTGGTTGTCTGTAATCTACAGTAAAATTTTGGTTAGAATCCATATAAACCTGTTTAAGTCAATGATTTAAATGAGAAAGTGACTCAATTGAGCCACTCTGAGAAAGTAGACTTATTAGTTACAGATTGTGAACATATTGTATGGTGATCAACTGTTCCAATTTGTCCAGGACTAAGGGATTTCCCAGGACATGAGGCTTTTAATGCTAAACAAGGGCCATTCTGGGCAAACTTGGAGGAATGGGTCACCCTAAAACGGGTCTTCTGATGGCTGCCCTGGAAAGAGCTCCATGACCTGAATTCCAAGCAGAGACAATGCTGGGTCATTTCTACCATCTCACCTCAGCACATAATTTCAATGGAAGTAAGGGAACAAGACAGGCAGACATCTTGGGAAAAAGCAGAGCAGTAAGGAAATAATGTTAGATTGTACTGTAAATGTGAGGGGAAGCCACTGGAGAATATTAAGCTCTGTGTGACATGATCTGACTTATGTTTTAATGGGATCCCTCTGGCTGCAAGTAGAAGGTGGACAAATAAGGTGAAAATGGAAGCACGATGACCATTTAAGAGTCTCTGTGGAAGTTTAGGAGTCATTATAGTGTGGGTGTTAGTGGATTTTGTGACAAGGAGTAGAAGTGGAATATATTGTGGATATAGGGCCAATTGGATTGATGCATGTCTGGGATGCAGGGTATAAGGAAAAGAAAAGCCAAGGATTATTACAAGGCTTTTGCCCTGAACAATCAGGTAACTGGTGTTGCCTTTTATTTAGATGACAAATGCTAAAGAACTGGGGAGAAATTGAGTTTGTTTTGGATGTAAGTTTGTTATGTTTATTAGCAATTCAAGTAAAAGTCAGGCAGGCTATTGGCTACAAAAGTTTAGAGTTTAGGGGAAATACTCAGGCTAACGATGTAAATATAATGGCCGTTGATGGTTTTATTGATGATATTTAAAATCATGGGACTGAATGGGTTCTTCTGAAGAATGAAGGAAAAAATTGAGGACTAGATCCAACAAACTTCAACCTGTAAAGGTTAGAAAGAGGAGAAGAGCTGACAAAGGAACCTGAAAAGGAGAAGCCCGTGAGGGAGACAGAAAACCAAGATAATTTAATCTTATAATGTCAAGGGAAGGAAGAGTCTCAAGAAGGAAGAAATGATTAAGGCTGTCAAATGTTGTTAAAATTTCAAGTCACATGAAAATTAATGATTGTAATTGGATTTGGTAATTTGGTAATAGACTTTTGTGAGAATAGTTTCTATGCAGTTTTTAGGATGAAATCATGACTGGAGTGGGTTTGGGAGAGCACGAGGGGAGAGTAAATGGGCCAGAGAGTGTGGCTTGAGGACTGAAGTTATCATGTGTAAATTTCATCAACTGTGGAAGCATTTAAAATTTTCTAACAGGTGAGCTATACTTAAGTATATTGTACTCTTGTAAGTTCAAAGCAGTCATCATAAAAGCGTGCATAATGCTAATTTGTGCTTTTTCTAAAAAGGTAAGCCATCTCTTCTGTGGCTGCATTGCTTTTATAAGCAAGATGTAGCCACCATTATATAGCTATATTGAGATGATACACCCATATCTCTTGTAGAACTAATCCAGGTAAAACAAGTCCAGGGCTTTCCCTAAAAACCTTAGTCTTTATTCACTATAGGATCCAGATCATTATTGTTAACAGATCACCAATTTTGGTCCTGACATATCATTATAAAATGGAATGTCAGCTTTCACGCTTTAGTTCAAGATGATGACATCTTGATGTCAAGTTATAATCATAATACTAGTGATACCAACAATGATAGTTGCATTAGTACCTAACATTTTATCATATTGAAGTTGCTAAATGTAAGATCACAAATGAGTATGCATTTTTTTCTTTATTTTTTCAGTACTGGATTTCAATGTCAACAATTTCAGTAGTTATTGAGTACGGGGCATGCAAATTGCCTAGTGCTAGGTTTGGGTGTTAAAGAAAAAAAAAGGAAGATTGATACTGAGTTGGCTCTGGCTATTGACTAATTCAGATTCAAACATAGGCTAGAATTAAAAAAACTGGAAAAACTAAAATCATTTTTACTTTGGATTACAACCAAATCTGCAAATAAGCAAAGCACAGGATAGACAAGGGGTCAAGGTTAGAAGTGAGTAGATGCTCTTCCAGGATGCCTTCCTTGTTCTTCACAGAAGCAAATCCGATTTCCATGGTCTCAGTAGCCAGCATGGGGTGAGGAATCTTTTGGGTCACAAGAGCCCAGAACTCAAGGCTTGCTGCCTTTTCTGATACTATGCTGAGAAAGAATCATTCTTAAAGGTAAAACTTGAATTAGCCTTTAGGAAAAAACAAATTTCAAATTTGCTTTTCTAAAACAAAAAGGGCTGAATGACAATCTCCTCAGACCACCAACACAAAACAAAGGAGCAGGAAAATGAACACAAGGGTGGTAATAATCACATCGAGTAAGGTCTTATTTTCTATCAAGAGCTTGTGTGCAAAAACCACTGAACACCGATAACCTGGAAAGAGGGCTTTGTTCAAATGCAAACTCTGATTTATCAAGTCTCCAAGATGAGGTGGATGCTGCTGGTCAGAGCGCAAACTTTGAGTAGTGAAGGGCTAAATGCTTAACGTGGTGAATTCGAGTTAGATGCAAGAGAAGGCTTATAACAAGCCATTGGAGGGTCCTGATGATCATTTGGAGAGTTAAAAATTTTAATGTAGACAATGGGGGCACTTACTGATAGATTTAGAAAAACTGCCATGAAATCAGTCATGACTTAGGACTAGTCATAATATAAACAGCCAAGGGATTGGGGTGGATGGGGGGAATTTCTGAGAAGTTTAAAGGACTTGATAGGATTTGGAGGTATATAAAAATAGAGGCAAAGGAAAAGTTGATAAAAATCCAGAAGTTGTAAGACAGGATGAAGAGAAAAATATCCCTATTACAAAAATTGTTAAGCAAAAAATGTTGGTGGAAGGTGAAGAATGATACTTGAGAACGCGGCTCCATTATACCTGGAGTTATGCCAATATTATTAATACTATTGGGAGAAAATAAGGGGAAATCCAGCCTTTGGCTAAGAGATAATAAATATGTGCATTCCAAAAGAAGGTGAAAAGTTTGGAGAAAATGTTAAGTGTTAAATTTTTGTAAGGGTGGTGTTATGAATTGCTAAGTAAAAGAACAAAGGAAATGAATGGAAGTGAGAAATTCTATTGAAAAACAGGTATGTTACTTCTAGAACAACATATAAACATGGCAGGTTAGAAAGCAAACAAAGTTCAATTGTGGTCTTATTCACAAAACATCATCTAGAGCGTGCCATTCAAGCTACATAGATAATCATAGTCTAGCACTTGTGCTGTTTTTGCTGCCCATGTGGCTCAGTTTATGACTGCAGCTTAGGACCAGCACTTTTGGTGATTCATTAATTCTTGTGTATGTGTGTGTGTGTGTGTGTGTGTGTGTGTGTGTGTGTGTGTGTGTGTGTTGAGGGGGCGGGGATGTGCTTCTTTTTAATTAGATGACCTACCTGCATTTAAATCTAAGAGGATTTTGATTATGAAGTGACTCTAATGAATGTTTTGATGATAGAGGCTTGAGCTTGCAGAATATTCTTTCGTTCCTTGTATTGAGTCATCTGATGGGGTTGCTATGGCAGGGACTCCTTGTCGTCTTTCAGTATCTATCTGCTTCTTTTGCCATAGCATTGCATTTTTGTTTACATAAATTTTCAGTTAAATGACTTTCCCAGCTTCCTTCTGTCTAGTTATGGTCATAGAGTTAAGTTTGGGCCAATGTGATATGAGTAAAAGTGATCTGTGAAACTTCTTTAAAGAGAAATAAGGTTGTGCCCTACTGCAGTTTCTTTTTCTATTGGCTGATTGAAGCAAGGACATAGTGGTAAACCGTCTTAGGCTATGTAAACCACAAACGGGACACAGTCAGAAGGCAGAGCAGTAAGATGGCTTCCCACATCCTTGAGTTGCCAACCACCTGCATGCTCAGGATCTTTCATGACAGAGAAATACATTTCAACCTTGTATATCTGTAGCTTTGTTACAGCAGCCAATCCTGTATTCTGATGAATACAGGGAACTTTGATACAGGTGTTCTCGTGAACCTAACACACCCTCAGATCTCACTCACTCTGCAGAGGCCCTCATAGCTGTGAGTGGGATGGCAACTACTCCGATGTTGGATCTATGTGCACTGCCTTGTTTCTTTTTCACTCCTCAAATAGTGCCCTACAAAAAATCTTCCATTCTAATTGTATTATTGAAGCTGCCTTTTTAAAGATCATCTTTTGTTTTTTTCCCCTGATTATTAAGATAATAAACTCTAGGTAAAAAAAATCAGAAAGTATAAAAGACAGAGATCTAATCCCTAAGCTACCATCTAGGATATATGTGCATATAATAAATTTGCATATACATATAAAATATAAATATTACATAATTATGTATATTACATATAATATATGGTATTTTCTCATATGATATTTGTACTGTTGGTATATATTATATATATCACATACATGTATATATTATATAACAATTATGTATTTGGCACTTAGTATAAATATTAAGATGCATACAAAATATATAATATTTTAAAATTATATATGTCCTATATATAATATTTGGTGTACATCCTAATATTTACAATTATACTCATTTTTATATTTCCTTTACCTGATGAAATCATGCTACACATGTCTTGTACTCTGCTTTTGAGATGAATAATATTGTTTGAACATCTTTCCTCAGGAACAAATGTACCATGTTAATTCCTAGAAAATATTGTATTAAATAGGTATTCATTAATTTAGTTAAGCAATTATTCATTTAAACATGTATTCCCATATGTTTGAACGTTTAGATTGTCTCCAGGTTTTGCCATTATGAACAAAGTTAAAAAGATTCCTCTCTCCATGCCAGACTGGTCCTCTCCTTTTTGTTCTTACTGATGCTGTCTCCCCATAAAATGTATTTTCCTCTATAATGTTCCATATTTAGTCCAAGCACAAAAACATGCAAATCTGATGAAATTTCTGCATGAAACCTGCTCATTTTCCTCTCCTTTTTGGTAACTATCTGAATTTCTGTAGTCATTTTCCCCATGCATTTTGGCACTTAATGATATATGGTCTCCAATTATTCACAATTGTTTGCATGTTGATAGTGAGATCTATTAGGCAAGGTATAGGCTCCACTTACAACTCCCAAGTGCCTCAGCACCATTAGTTCATGGGACCTGTTTGAAGAACTTCAGCTCACATATAGGAGGGGTGTGTGTGTGTGTGTGTGTGTGTGTGTGTGTGTGTGTGTGTAAGAGAGATGGGAGGGGAGGGGTCTAGGCAGAAAGGTTTAGAAGATTTTTTCTGGTTTATTTTATATGTAAGACTATCTCTGTATCCAGTTCCCAGAATAAATTTGCCAAGGGTCAGTTGTCAGGTTAACTTTTGTCAGCTCAACCGACAATTGAACAAGAACATTGTGTTTGTGATTCTAATGGAGTCATGAGGTGCCATATGTGAGAAGAGTGACGTGAAGACACAAATGGGGCAGAGAGCAGCAATGAAAAGAGCTGGAGGTCTGGAAGATGAAGTACATCAGATAAGATGAATGGGTTGGGTTATATTGCTCAGAATTAAGTCTCATTAGAGACTAGGAACCAAAGCTTTCTTTTTACATGACCCTGGTTAGTGGTGGAGGTACAGCGGGTCTGGATTTTGGTGCTTGTCCCACTGAGGCCACAAACTACAAGGCCACATACTAATTATTTACCTTTCATAGGCCTCAGTTTGTGAAGTGGAGAGAGTATGTACTGTCCTGCCTACATTGGTGTAGCTTCAATATCCAGTTATGGAACAAATGCCCTTCAAAATTGCAAAGCTGTGGCAGATCATCCTCTAAAGATGGCTGTGTACCATCCTCTATTCCTCACGATTTTGATGTGATCTCACCACTGCGCTGAGGCACTTGGGAGTTGTAAATTGAATGAGGGTCAGCTTCTTATAACTTCAACCAAGAGAGCATGGCAGGTGTGACACTATGTGACTTTCAAGGCTAGGCCATGAGAGACAATACAGATTCTGCCTTGTTTTCTGGAATACACTTATGAGAGACCATGTAGGAAGTCCAAATACCCTGAGGTTTCCATGTTTTGAGGAAGCCCTGGTCTCATGGAGACACCATGGGTATGTGCTGAGTGAAGATGCCTCCAAATGATTCCAAACCCTATCCCCCATCAGGCACTCTCATCTTCTCAGCTGAGGCCCCAGATATGGGGCAGAAACAAGCCATGTGTACTGTGTCTAGTACAAATTCTTGACCCATAGAATCTTTGACTATAATGAAATGGCTATTGTTTGTGACCTAAAGTTTGGGATGGCTCATCATGCAACAGACATAAGCAGAACAAAATCTAAAATATAATCATTATTATCATGATCACTTGGTTTAGGAAAACAAACTAGTATCACTTTATTTAATCTCCAACAAAAAGCAAAGGTGAATGAGTTGGAAGCTACAATTAGGAAGTAAAGGAGATTTGGTATCATCAGTGCTTCCTTCAAAAGTGAGGTTTCACGACAAAGAATGTCTATGGATACTTAGTCTTTATCAAATTAGAGACCCCTTTCCCTGGCATCAGCTGAGATTATGAATCTTGCAGAGTCACTCTGGCCTGAGTCTTTAGCCATGACTCAGAGAGGGGCAGGATGCCCCAGTCCCCAAGTGTTCTGGTGTCTGCCAGACTGAACATTGTGAGGCAGCACACACAAACTGTCGCCCTGATCCAGAGCAGCTGTCTAATTACAATTTTGTTATTATTAATTACAGAGTAGAAAATCATTTGTAATTAGCTCAGCCTAAATCATAGTTTAAACAGCCAAAAATTACATTACAAACTAAAAGTGTAATTAAAGCACTACACTAAAGTGTTTATTTAAACCCAGTTTAGCTACTGCAAATTTTTCAATCAGCTTCTCAGGCTCATACATAGATTTAATTAGTCTCCAGTACTGACAGTTTAGTGCGTTTATTCATTAAGCATCAATATTGCCGAACAAATGTAAATAAAATATAGACAGAGATGCTTTAAAGGGGTAGTCACGAAACATCTGGGTGAGATAATGAGGCTGGGAAAGATGTGAATGCTAATGAATCTCCTAAGCGGCTGGAGGAGCACTGGCTCTGGGAAGCTGGGGAATCTCAGAACGGAGCCAGTTTGCAGTGTAGGTTGACTGGAATGGTCTTGTGGGGTGGGGCAGAAGCCAGTGTGATTCGATTCTTGCTGTTGCTCTAGGGTAGATCTCAGGTGCCACTCAGTAGAAGTCCAGGTGAAGATAAAAGAAACCAAGGCCACTCTGCCAATCTCTGGGGCTCTGTGTATCTTCTTGAGAAACAGAAGAGCTTCTAATGGGATTTTCAGGATGAAGTAGCCTCTTTCTTGAAGGGTTTAGAGAAAGTGATCTCTGGGATAAGTATTATGCACATTCCAAGGAGTAAATTTTTGATTCGAGGACTATTGTTTGGAAAATTGTGCTTGCCACACATGTAAAAATGCCTGCACACACTTCTAAATGAGTTCCAAATTCTTGAAAGTACTCTTCAAGGGGGTGTTACAGGTTTGTCAGTAGGTCTGCCATTTCTCAGCACATTCTTGGCAGTTCTTTCTGAAGTGCCTTCTGAGTCACCCTCATCTGTTCTTGCCGATTGCCTGCATAGCCTCCAAGCACAGTTCTTATTTTCTGGTCTTGTTTTCCCACCATCTTTCTCTTCATTTTTCATTCTACTGTCAGAATTATTCTGTAGAACACAAACCTCTTGATGTTACTCCTCTGCCAAGAGTGTTAGGGTGGTGTCTCACTTCCTCCCTCCAAGCTTCAGGAGCTGAACGTTCTCACACAAGGTCCTCTGTGAACTGGTCTGTCTCAGCTTCTCTGTCTTCTCAGCAATCTGTCCTGTGCCCTAATTCTTCAGGGTTCCATAAAAGCATTAAGCTATCTTTTGCTTCCATGCCTTTGCACATGTGATATTCTGATAAGCTGATTTCCTTGCCTGGGCTTGGCCACATCCTAGGCATCATTCACAGTTCAGCTCTGGCAATATCTTGTTGAGGAGGCCCTTCCTGATACCTTATTCTACTCCTCCCTTTAAGTGTTTAATGTTTCCATGCTGTTACCACTTTTATATGACTTATTCTATACACAGTGATCATCGAGGCCCGCCAAGACCAATAAAATATGATCTCTTTGGATTCAAAGAAGTGGTAATACCTGATTACATTGGGAAGTCATTATTTCATTACTCATTTCAATATACACCGAATGCTCATTATTCGATATCAACACTGTCCATGGTGCTTGTCACATCCCAGAAACATGTGATTATTTGATGCATGAAACATGACACTATTATTTTGGTATTGATTGCCAACTTTTCCTCCTTTGAAGGTAGGTTATACTTTTGGAAATAGTCAAATTATTTGAAGAAAAGATTCTAAATGGCATTGATAAGAAAATTATGTCAAATGATTCTTGGTAAAATAAAATCATATGACAAAAAGTAACTGTTTTGTAGAGCAAACTAGATGTAGATTAAGTATTTATTTCTGAAAAATCTTAAGTAAAATAACTTTATGGGAATAAGGGTAATGCTAATTTCTTTGTTTTTAAAAATACTTATAAAAATCAGCTTGGATGTTTTCGAACTACCTATAGAATTTTTGTCATAGCTAAATAATTGTACTCACTGGATAGAAATCTTTGACAATTTTGCTTTATAAGTATATAAATGGTCATGCACACACTGGAGAATCAAATATTCTTCAGTAAATACCAGTTTTGCCCTTACCAGCTATGTGACCTTGGGCAATTTGCTAAAGCACTCTGTGGGTTTAGTTTCCTTCCTGTAGAATGGACATTCTATTAATATCTGTCTTACAGGTATTGTGATGAGAATCAAAGCAGTTAAAATACATAAATCTTTTAGGACAATTCCTAGTATATAGTAGGTGCTACATAATAGTTTGCAAGAATTACTTGTATATTACTAATATTATTTGCTTTCTTAACTGAGATGTCAAGTGTTGTGTAGAAGCTCAGCATAGTTTAAAGAAGTCACTGATATTTGGAAAGGAAACAATTTAATTGCAACAGAGCTGAAATGAGTTAGTGGATCTTAACTTCAATGTTGATATTTAATCTAATTATTTTGACTTTCATTTGTGTTCATGGTATTCATTTTTTAGATGAGATACAAATAATACCTGACAGTTCCTACTGGATTATATACTTATTTATCTTCAAGATGTAAAGATGAATGAGGAGACCCATGTAAATCTACTTAAAATCAATGATTTTAAGATCTAGATTTTGGCTGCAAATTGTCAGGTTATGTCCCAGAAAATAAAGTCTACAAAAGAATGAAACCCTTGGTATGCAATATGAGATATTCAAATTTTGAGGACTTACTTGAATATATTGGACAAGTAAAGAAAGAACTCACTTCTCTACAGCCAGTCATCTTTTACTTTGTTACCATTTAATATCCATTTACAGAACAAATGTAGTACCATGTAGTCTGAGAAATAATTCGTTCTGCTTAACTCAAGTTAAAGCTATTACTACTAATGAATTTAAATAGCCCTATAGAATTGCTCTTTTCAAAATAAGTCTTTGGTATTATGTCACTGGCTGAGATTGAGGAATGTCATCACAATCAATTCAATGAGACGTCACTCTTGGTTATAAGGATAATATGTTCATTACACAACTTGACATCCTTCTTATAAGAATCAATAAGAGAAATTTCTTTTTGAGTTTTCTTGTTTATTCAGAGCTGGTTTTGATTCTTTCTTTGTACAGATGTCTAGACAGTCCAGAGTCAAATTCATGATCTTCTTTTAGCAAGTAAATGACATTTCTCAACGTACAGTTTGCATATTTATTTTTATTACTTTTCACTCTCATTTCCCTTTTAACACCTCATCTTCTAATTTCAATATATCATTACCATAACAATATGTAACATATTATCAAATACAATATTGCATACTTATGAATCCATATCAGGTGGATTTAGAACAAGGACATGAATAAAGGAAAAAGATGTGGGAAGGAAAAGGGCCAGAAAGAGAGGAAAGAAAAAGAGAAGACAGAAGAGGAAACACTTTTACACACCTTGAAGTTAGTTCAAATGTAAAGTACCATATGGCAAGATTTCTTACAGGCAAAGCCAATAAACTACATTCCTTGTAGGGTAGGACACTGTTACCAGTGAGTAATACCTGTATCTTCACCCAGTTTTCACTCCCAGAAATGTTTACAGAACATTCTGTATTACCAGCAGAAGGAATCATTCATCTGAGTGATAGGATGTATATATATGAAACATGTGGGAACCCTAAAGCTGCATAGATTCCAATAACTTGAGATAGCACTTTCATCACGAAATAAATCAGTCTGATGTGTATATTTCTTTGTGCAGAATGGTCCTCATTAAAAAACAAAATATTTTCTAATGTATCATTGCCCCAAACCTGGGAATACCATACAAAATTATTGAACTTATTAAATTCTTCCCCTTTTTTTGGTTTTCCCTTTTATTTTATTTAAAATGAATTCAGAGCCATAATAAAAGCCTGCAGCAGCTTTCAGCAAATTAGATGCTTCCATCAAAGTTCTCCACACTCTCACAGCAAATTGTTTGAAGTTTCCAAGGTTATAAAAAAGTCGATCTTCAAGAAAAAATATTGTTTTTCTTAAAATGTGCTTTTGCCTTTTTCTTTATATTGTAAATTTAAAGTGGAGAATGAAAATTTAGTGGATGAATATAGTATTGTTATAATGTCAGTTGACAATACAAAATTCAATTCTGTAAATGGTCTGCAATTTCATCCTAGGAATTGTGCATGGGAGCTAGTTTTATACATTAAAAGCCTTTGACTCCAAAAATGTCTCTCCTTTCTGCCCTCAAAATTCCTGAGAGGATAAAACTCATCATGCCATAATTGGGTTTAAGGCTTATTAAACAAACACCCTAGGGAGAAAACCATGTTTTCTTAAATTCATGCTAATATAAACAAGATAAATATCTCCCAGCTCCAGGACCAGAGTCAGGGCCTGAACTCTGAAACAGCATATGCCTCACAGCGTAAACCCGAGTTACACTGCAGTGTCTGATGGTGGAAGTCTACAGTGCTCTTTATTTTTGCCTTTTGCTCAGATGTCACATAGAGTAATTCTAAGTCTGTAATAGATGCTCTAATAGGACAGAGCCCAGAGCCCAGCACCCTCAGCATGTGTGATGGTTCTGGGATTGACTGACAAGAGCCCATCAAATCCGATATGATAGTTCTAAAATTGTACTTTTAATTTGGGGCCATATACCTGGAAAGAAGAATGACACCAAAGCTGAGACTTCCCACCACCCCCACCAAGAGATCTGAGTTCTCTTTGAGTGGACAGAGTGGGACATGCCCTCAAAAGAGCAAATGCTGGAACTGCTATCATTGGAACAATTCCTGGCCCCTCCGTTCCTGGGATTCTAATGCCATTAGATGGAGCCTTCCAAAACACATCTCTGTTCACGTCACTTCTCCAGTTACAAGAAATTAATGGGTAAAATTCTTCCCCTTAATATACCTGTTTTTCTGGGTATGTTACATTTGTTCTGGAGCCCATGTTGCCAAAGGTCTCCTCTCCTACTCCCAGTTTTTATCTTTCTCCTTCTTTCTTATTAATAGCATTGTTCTCAGCTGTTGCCCAAGAGCCTGCTCCAGTCTCAGCGAACCACCCACAATGACAGTGCTATCAGAGGCCAGACTTCACGCATTCGTTTTGATTGATGGCCAACCCCACTTAGCATCTAAGAATTCCCAGCATAATGCTGTCTTCTTATGTTCATATGTACTTCTCTGTAAGAGAAACACTCTCTGTTAAACAAAAAATCTTGCCTGGCCACCCTAAACTGCAGTGATGTAGTCATAACTTCTTACGGTCGTGTGTTCAGGCAACCACCTATCTTGGGATTGCCTTTGGATTTCCAGCAGGATGCTGCCTTCTCATGCAGTCTTCCTCTGCGGTGTGCAGATCTTCTGCTTGTTTGCCCTCAGTTCCTTTTCCCACTGTTTCCCCACCCAGCTCTGTATTACACAGGACTGGTCCTTGCTAACTAGGTTTCCTAGGCTCCATGGTCCACTGGCTTTCATCTGAGACCAGCTAATACAAGACAGAGTTGGGATATTGGAGGAAGGGAGGAGCTAGGGCATTGTACCTGTCTTACTCGGCTCCAGGTGACTGCCTCCTCCTCCATGATCGCTGCTCCCACTGGGTGGTTCTAGCTATGGTTCCGGTACCCACTGGGTGGCCTCAACTCAGCAGCTCGGTAAACACATCCCATTTTGTTTCTCCAGCCCTAGGAGTGGTAAGGAGTTCGTGCTGTTGCTATTCTGTTACTTGCCTTACCATAAAGCTTTCCAAGTACGCTTGCTTTTTGGAAACTGGTCCCCAACACCAAAATCTCTCTAACTCAAATTCTTTCTGGGAGGGGCTGTTTTCCTGAGTGGACTTTCATTGATATTTTAGTTATCTTCATTACACTTTTTCTCCTGGTTACTCAAACCAAACGTTTCTTAGAACTTATTTATTTAGCAAGATGAGTTGTATTTCATAATGAAAAGCAATATAATCCATTAACTTTCCAGTTAAACATCTAAAAATTTGTGTAATGTCATTAGACAGTGTAAAACATAATATGTCAGGCCTATAGCATGATAAACAAAAGAGGAAGGTGTTTCTGGGCTTGCTGCTGAGAGTGCTGAAAAATCAATCTCTTGTGAGAAAAAGCTCCCAACACTACAGATTGTTTGAACTACTTACCATTAGGTCAGATTCACTTTAACATCTGCAAACAGACATATTGTATGAACACTGAAAGAAGCACTATTTTCTCTGTTTGCACTTAAAGGCCTAAAGTTGCATAGATTTTTATAATCAAGTAAGCTTTATAATTCAATAACAAATCCTTTAACCCTTAAACACTTGATGTTTTGGGTTAGTTTCTCTCTCTCTTATTCAAAAAAAAAGTCACATACAATTCATTCCATCAAGACATAACTAAGTATTTGAGAAGAACTTTAATTTTGAATGTTGGAATCTCCCCATTTTCAGTTCCCTGAAGACTCATGTTCCATTTCTCTTCCCCTTTAAGCAATGGTGATATCACAACCAGTTCAGTCAGTGAAACTCCTAAACATATCTCCACAAGACTTCAGCAAAGTGTACCAGCTTTGTTAATAATCTGTGACAAATTAGTTACAACACATTTTCAAATTCTTTGGGCTGAGTAGCCAAAGTTTTGGCTAGATTATTCTGTGCATATTGGTGAGCATGGAGGAGATGACTGGATGGGGGACACAGGTGTGTTTCTGTCAGTAAGGTGCTGACCAAGAAGACAGATGGAGATGCTTAGTCCTCTTTCCTGGAAGTGTGTCTGTTACTCCCCAGAATATTTCATCATGGCTATGGCCTCCTTGCTGTTCTCCAGGTACTACTTATGTGCCTAGCGCATCAGGCATTTAATCATTTACTCATTCAAATTCTCGCCTCTCTTCCCTAATATCCTGCCAATTACCTGGATTAAAGGGCCTACTTTGTGTTCATATGTTTCCTTTTTAGAAACACTGTTATATGTAAAATCTTGTCTGACTGCCCTAAACTGCAGAGATGTGATAGTTCCTTATTCTCATGTGTTCAGGACTGGTTTTTGACTGTGATGCAGCTGTGCATCAGGGAAGTCCCTCCCACACCAAACCAATCACTTAGGATATTGAATATCCTCTCCCCTTGCCAACACATTTAATTAATGAATTCCCCAAATGTGCCAGGCACTGTGCTAGTATTACAGTTTTCAGTAAGACAGTAAGACAGAAAATAGTATTAACAAATAATAAAAATAAAACATGATCATTATGTTGATAGAAGAAGGGGCAGATATGGAAGCACACTGCAGGTTAGCTTAATGTAACACTGAAAATAGAGAAAGGCCTCCTTGAGTAAGTGGAATTCAAAATGAGTCCTGATGGATAAGTGGAAGTTATCTAGGAAATATCCATGTTGGCTAAAAAGTGTTGGATTAAAAAAAAAATGCAAGGAGAGGAAGAGGAGGGGCTCAAGATGGCGGCATGAGCAGGGCGGTGGAAATCTCCTCCAAAGACCATACATATTTTTGAAAATACAACAAATACAACTATTCCTAAAAGAGAGACCAGAAGATACAGTACAACAGCCAGGCTACATCTACATCTGTGAGAACTCAGCATCTCACAAAGGGGGTAAGATACAAAGCGTTGACCCAGTGGGACCCGAACACTCCCCCTACCCCAGCTCACCCATGGGAGGAAAAGAGTCAGAGTGGGGAGGGAGTGGAAGCCCAGGACCGCTGAATACCCAGTCCTAGTAATCTGCACTGGGAGCACAGACACACATTGCATGGTGTACTGGATATTAGAGAAACGGAAGGGCAGTGTCTGAGACAGAGATTGTGAGCGGGTCCACATAGCCGGCTCCCCTGGGACAAAAGAAAAGTGAGCACTTTTTAAAAGTCTTAAAGGGACAGGGCTCAGCAGCTGAACTATATCGTCCCAGCACACTCGGCCCAGCAGGCTGGGAATCTTGATGAACTTCGGGCCCCTTAACCCCCTGGGGGGTAAAGCAGCCCTGAATCCCCTCACGATGATAAGCAGCCTGCCATTTGTCCCCCATCCCCGGACGGTGCTGCAAATGGACCGGCTGACCCGCCACAGCTACGAAACAGCTGGAGAGTAGCCCCGCCCACAGCAACCACACAGAGTCTCCTCCCAGCACGCAGCTAACCAGGACAGGCAGCGGAAGCCAGAGCAAGGTCCAGAAGGCACGAAGGGGTGGCATTCTCACAGGAGAACACACCCAGCATAGCTGCGACCCCCTGCAGTGCTCTAGGCTAGCCTGAGGGTGGGCCTGCCCATGGCAGCTCAGGAGATTATCCCAGGGACTGCCTCCCGGTGTGCAGGTAACCAGCATAGGCAGCGGAAACTGGAAAAAGGCCTGGAAGGCACAAAGGGGCAACGTTCTCGCAGGAGAACACACCCGGCGTGGCTGCCACCCCCCCCCCCCACCGGAGGGCAGCCCCACCAATGGCAGGTTAGGAGATTATCCCAGACACTGCATCTTGGTGTGTAGGTAACCGGCACAGGCAGTGGAAGCCAGAGCAAGGTCCAGAAGGCACAAAGGGGCGCCATTCTCCCAGAAGAACACACCCGGTGTGGCCGCAACCCCCCCACCCCCCCGCAGTGCTCTAGGCAAGCCTGAGAGTGGGCCAACCCACGGCAGCTCAGGAGATTATCCCAGAGACTGCCTCCCGGTGTGTGGGTAACCGGCACAGGCAGCAGAAGCTGGAACAATGTCCGGAAGGCACGAAGAGGCACTGTTCTCACAGGAGAACACACCCGGTGCGGCTGTGAACCCCTGCAGTTCCCTAGGCTACCCCGAGGACCGCCCAGCCACGTCAGCTCAGGAGATTATCCCAGAGGCTGCTCCCGGTGTGCAGGTAGATGGCACAGGCAGCGGAGAAGGGCAAAGCAATGAACAAGCAGGAAGGGTCTTTGTTCTTCCAGCTGACACACATGCCACCTGCCTGCGACCACTTCTATCACCATTAAAAGGCAGAAGAATCTGGTCCAGTCAAAAATCACTCAGACAACCCCAGAGAGACGGCCTGGTGAGATAGATATAACCAATCTTCCTGAAAAAGAATTCAAAATAAAAGTTATAACCATGCTAATGGACCTGCACAGAAATATGCAAGAGCTAAGGGATGAAGTCCAGAGGGAGATAACAGAAATGAAACAATCAATAGAAGGGCTTAAGAGCAGACTGGACAAGGTGCAAGAGACTGTTAATGTAATAGAAATCAGAGAACAGGAATACAGAGAATCTAAGGCAGAGAGAGATGAAAGGATCTCTAGGAATGAAAGAATAATAAGAGAACTGTGTGACCAATCCAAACAGAACAATTATTGCATTATAGGGGTACCAGAAGAAGAAGAAGAGAGAAAAAGGGATAGAAAGTGTCTTCGAAGAAATAATTGTTGAAAACTTCCCCAAGCTGGGGAAGGAAATAGTCTCTCAGACCATGGAAGCCCACAGATCTCCCAACACAAGGGACCCAAGGAGGACAACACAAGACATATAATAATTAAAATGGCAAAGATCAAAGGCAAGGACAGAGTATTAAAGGCCACCAGAGAGAGAAAAAAGATCACCTACAAAGGAAAACCCATCAGGCTATCATCAGACTTCTCAACAGAAACCTTACAGACCAGAAGAGAATGGCATGATATATTTAGTACAATGAAACAGAAGGGCTTTGAACAAAGAATACTGTATCCAGCATGATTATCATTTAAATTTGAAGGAGGGATTAAAAAATTTCCAGACAAGCAAAAGTTGAGGGAATTTGCCTCCCACAAACCGCCTCTACAGGGTATTTTAAAGGGACTTCACTAGATGGAAGCACTCCTAAGGTTAAATAGATGTCACCAGAGAAAATAAAATCACAGCAAGGAAAACAGACCATCGAAATACTAACTAAAGGCAAAAAATAAAATCAACTATCCACAAAAACAGTCAAAGGAAACACAAAAGAGTACAGAATAAAACACAACATATAAAGAATAGAGGAGGAAGACTAAGAAGGGAGAGAAATAAAGAATCATAAGACTGTGTTTATAATAGCTTATTAAGAGAGTTAAGTTAGACAGTTAGATAGTAAAGAAGCTACCCTTGAACCTTTGGTAACCACGAATCCGAAGCCTGCAATGGCAATAAGTACATATTTATCGATAATCACCCTAAATGTAAATGGACTGAATGCACCAATCAAAAGACACAGAGTAATAGAATGGATAAAAAGGCAAGACCCATCTATATGCAGCTTACAAGAGACTCACCTCAAACCCAAAGATATACACAGACTAAAAGTGAAGGGATAGAAAAAGATATTTCATGCAAACAATAGGGAGAAAAAAGCAGGTGTATCAGACAAAACAGACATCAAGACAAAGAAAGTAATGAGATAAATAAGGACATTACATAATGATAAAGGGGGCAGTCCAGAAAGAGTATATAACCATTATAAATATATATGCACACAACACAGGAGCATGGACATATGTGAAACAAATAAATTAAAGTAGGAAATAGAATGCAATGCATTCATTTTAGAAGACTTCAACACACCGCTCACTCCAAAGGACATATCAACGAGACAGAAAATAAGTAAGGGCACAGAGGCACAGAACAACACACTAGAACAGATGGGCCTAACAGACATCTACAGAACTCTACACCCAAAAAGACCACATACTAGGCCACAAAAAGAACCTCAGTAATTTCAAAAAGATTGAAATTCTACCAACCAACTTCTCAGATCACAAAGGTATAAAACTAGAAATAAATTGTACAAGAAAACAAAAAGGCTCACAAACACATGGAGGCTTAACAACATGCTCCTGAATAATCAATGGATCAATGACCAAATTAGAGCAGAGATCAAGCAATAAATGGAGACAAATGACAGCAGCACAAAGCCCCAACTTCTGTGGGATGGAGCGAAGGCAGTTCTAAGAGGAAAGTATATTGCAATCCAGGCCTATTTAAAGAAGGAAGAGCAATCCTAGATGAATAGTCTAAAGTCACAATTATTGATATTGGAAAATTGTCACTATTTGCAGATGACATGATATTGTACATAAAAACCCTAAAGACTCCACTCCAAAACTACTAGAACTAATATCTGAATTCAGCAAAGTTGTGGGATACAAAATTCATACACAGAAATCTGTTGTTTTCCTATACACAAACGATAAGCTAACAGAAAGAGAAATCAGGAAAACAATTCCATTCACAATTGCATCAAAAAGAATAAAATACCTAGAAATAAACCTAACCAAGGAAGTGAAAGACCTATACCCTGAAAACTACAAGACACTCCTAAGAGAAATTAAAGAGGACACTAACAAATGGAAATGCATCCCATGCTCTTGGCTAGGAAGAATCAATATTGTCAAAATGGCTATACTACCTAAAGCAATCTACAGATTCAATGCAATCCCTATGAAACTACCAACAGCTTTCTTCAATGAACTGGAACAAATAATTCTAAAATTCATATGGAACCACAAAAGACCCCGAAAAGCCAAATCAATCCTGAGAAGGATGAATAAAGCAGGGGGACTCTCACTTCCCAACTTCAAACTCTATGACAAAGCCATGGTAACCGAGGCAATTTGGTACTGGCACAAGAACAGACCCACAGACTTGTGGAACAGAATAGAGAGCCCAGATATTAACCCAAATTTATATGGTCAATTAATATACAATAAAAGAGCTATGGATATACAATGGGGGAAATGACAGCCTCTTCAGCAGCTGGTGTTGGCAAAACTGGACAGCTACATGTAAGAGAATGAAACTGGATCATTGTCTAACCCCATGCACAAAAGTAAACTCAAAATGGATCAAAGACCTGAATGTAAGTCATGAAACTATAAAGCTCTTAGAAAAAAACATAGGCAAAAATCTCTTGGACATAAACATGAGCTACTTCTTCATGAACATATCTCCCTGGGCAAGGGAAACAAAAGCAAAAATGAACAAGTGGGACTATATCTAGCTGAAAAGCTTTTGTACAGCAAAGGACACCGTCAGTAGAACAAAAAGACATCCTACAGTATGGGAGAATATATTCATAAATGACATATCTGATAAAGGATTGACACCCAAAATATATAAAGAGCTCACGCACCTCAACAAACAAAAAGCAAATAATCCAATTAAAAAATGGGCAGAGGATCTGAACAGACACTTCTCCAAAGAAGAAATTCAGATGGCCAACAGGCACATGAAATGATGCTCCACATCACTAATCATCAGAGAAATGCAAATTAAAACCACAATGAGATATCACCTCACACCAGTAAGGATGGCCCCTATCCAAAAGACAAACAACAACAAATGTTGGTGAGGATGTGGAGAAAGGGAAACCCTCCTACAGTGCTGGTGGAATGTAAGTTATTTCAACCATTGTGGAAAGCAGTGGATGTTCCTCAAAAAACTAAAAATAGAATTATCATTTGATCCAGGAACTCTACTCCTAGGAATTTACCCTAAGAATGCAGCAGCCCAGTTTGAAAAAGGCATATGCACTCCTATGTTTATCGCAGTACTATTTACAATAGCCAAGAAATGGAAGCAACCTAAGTGTCCATCAGTAGATGAATGGATAAAGAAGAGGTGGTACATATACACAATGGAATATTATTCAGCAATAAGAAGAAAACAAATCCTACCATTTTCAACAACATGGATGGAGGTAGAGGGTATTATGCTCAGTGAAATAAGCCAGGTGGAAAAGGACAAGTATCAAATAATTTCACTCCTATGTGGAGTATAAGAACAAAGAAAAAAACTGAAAGAATAAAACAGCAGCAGACTCACAGAACCCCCAAACGGACTAATAGTTACCAAAGGGTAAGGGACTGTGGAGGATGGGTGGGAAGGGAGGGATAAGGGGGTAAAAGGGGGCATTGTGATTAGCACACATAATATAGGAGGGGGCATGGGGAAGGCAGTATAACACAGAGAAGACAAGTAGTGGTTCTATAGCATCTCACTACTCTGATGAACAGTGACTGTAATGGGGTGTGTGGTGGGGACTTGATGATGAGGGGAGTCTAGTAACCATAATGTTGCACATGTAATTGTGGATTAATGATACCAAAATAAAAATAAATAAGTAAATAAATAAATGCAAGGAGAGGGGAGGATGGCAGATCCAGTAAGAGGGAACAATACATACTAAGATGTGGCAACAAGAATAGTGATGAAGGAGCTGCAGGAATTCAGAAAGACTGCAGAGTGCCCTGAGAAAGGTGGAGCCCCAACCTGCGAGGTTTAAGATTAAAGACATCAGCAGCAGCAGGCATCTTGGCTGGATTTGTAAGACAGGTTGTGAAGTTCAAAGTTATCCTACAGACAAAGGGATGTCTTTTCAGCACAGATTGTTATTCTTAGAAGATATTTCTGCAAGGTGAAAAAAGTGGTCTTTAGCGTTTTTAAGAGTGGGGACACAAGAAAGAGGTCTATTACTGCCATCCAGGTGACACGACTGGCAGTGGTCAGGGCTGAATCCTGATCACTGAGGTGGAGAGGAACAGGTAGATTCTAAGGTGTTTAAAAGGTAGGGCCACTTGTCACTCAACATACATCATGCAGCTTGAATACTCGGTTTGTTTCATATACATATAAATAATTTCTATGCTGCTCATCTGCGCTGAACCCAATGACCCATTGTTCCTAAATGGGGCAAAATGCTTGAAGTTGTATGTATTTTGGAAAAATCTGGAATTCTGATATTTACACTGATCTTCCTGATTGTATTCTAAGCCTCTAAGGGGTATTTTAGGGTGTCTCTCACAGCATCTGGCACAGAGTTGAGCATCTCAGGTGCACAATAATGTTGACTGATGAGCTCAAATGTGCCTGCATGAAATTCAGCAGCTGAGCAGTCTAAACTTAAAGGGCACATGTTCTGACCTCTTCCTGCGTGAAGGTTGCTGGGTTGTTTGTTGCTGGGACACTTTTTTTATGACCTAAATGGAATATATTTAGTAAGAAGTGATAAACAATGTGGTGGTTCTGGAATATCTCGAGTCTGATGACCCCTTCACCAACACCGAGTTCATCACACTTCCAGTTCATAAACACATTCGCCCTCAGGCTTTCATTTAATATGAAGCATCTGTTATTGATTTTTCTTCCACACATAGTGGGAGTTTGATAACCCAGACCTTATATATATTAGCCCGACTAATCATTAGTCAGACTTCAGAAAGTTCAGGGCCTTGGTTGACTTTCAAACACTCAAGTCTGGATGCTCTCTATGTATACCAGGGAAAGCTCTGAAGATCTTTTCCTTATTCCTGAACTGTTTTCTTAGTGGTATTTGTTTTCCTTTCTCCCAGCCTGTCTGTTCTAGTATAATTATCTCATTTAAAAATTCCATTTCTATATAATATTCTTGGTTCCATTATGAAGTTTCAGCCCAATTAATTCTAGATATCCCTTAAGCAAAAAGATTTATTTGTTCCTACTGTGGGAGGGTAAAAAATATTATTTCAAATAGTCTATGTACAGCATGGTATATTAGAAAGAAAATGGGCTTATGGCCAAATACCCCAGCTGATAAACAGTTTTAGGTACTTACAGTATTAAAGTTGGACAAATGACTTATCTCCTCAACTTTTGTTCCCTTGTTTACTGAATGGGGATAAAAATAATTTAAACCACAGATTATTAATATTAAATGACAAAGCACATGTAAAGGGCTCTGTTTTTAACATAACCTGGCACATAATAGATGGTGGAAAAAATAGTATCTCCACCATCCCATTTCCTTTTATTATCAACTTGTCAGTTAGATCTTGAGCTGAGACTATCTAATATTTCTTAACAACCACGCTCAGACTTCCAAGTAAACTATAACAACATAAACAGCCATGGCTGTGATGGACTACTTTTTATTTCCCATAGCACTCCGTGTTGGAGGTCTGAAATGGCAGCCAGACAGGGAGTCCTGTTCCTCCCAAATAGCTTTAGTCAAAATCCCAGGAAGGGATCCCTAAGGAAACCATTTAAGTGCCCAAGAGAGAAGGAATCAGCTTTTCACACCTCCCAAAAGATGGTGTCCCAGCAGATGACACTAACCCAGATCATTATTGCTTTGATCAAGTATATCTTACATCCTTTTTTCTCTCTTCCATCTTCTATTCCAGATATGAAAGGGTCGAAGTAGCAGCTAGGAAATGGAAGTGGAGGTAGAGAGAGGAAGAGGGAGAAGGTTTATCATACCTGCCTTCTCTGCTGCAGGTTTCAGTCTGGAGCAGTTGGTACCCAGGTAAAGAAAGAAGCTTTAAATGGGACAAAAGTTTAGAGTTCTGATATGACATTGGATGGAAATTGTTAATAACAGAAATAAGATAAATCTTAGGACTAAAAAGACTTTTAAAACTGCTTCTGGCCTGAGATTTTATCCAACAAATGGGAAAAATGAAATCGTAGAACAGGGTTGAAAGGGCAAAAAAAAAACAAGAAACAATAGGTACAACTTCCAGTTAAAAAATAAATAAATCACAGGATATAATATATGGCATGGTGACTATAGTTAATAATTTAATTATTTAATAACACTGTATTGTATATTTGGAAGTTGCTAAGATAGTGGATCTTAAAAGTCTTCATCACAAGAAAAAAATGAATTTGTAACTATGCATGGTGATGGATGTTAGGTAGACTTACGGTGATCATTTTACAATGACCAATGTCCAATGTACTTTACAATGTACATTTTATAATGTATAAACACTGAATCATTATGTTGTACACCTGAAACTAATATAATGTTAATGATACCTCAATTAAAAAAACAAAAAAGTTGGTTTTAATTTTCATGCTATCAAATCCAACTCATTGAAAAAGATTTTATAAATATTCACTGAATGCCTATTATGTGCAAGGCACTGGGGTTTCAGAGATAAACAAAATAAACATGGCAAGTGAACTCATGGCAATTACATGCAGTGAGGAAATTAGATGGTAGATAAATAAGCAATTAAGATCACTATGGATTTTATGTATAGAATAAACTTAAAATGATGCAATACAGAATTTATTAGAAGACTAATGTAGGGTGATTATAGTCAAGGCTCTTCTGAGGAGATATTTAAACTGAGATCACAATGCCAAAAGGGAACAAGCCTATAAGTTTTTATGGGGGAAATGCTTCACAAGCAGAGAAGATACTCATGAAAAGACAAAATGGACAAGCGGGGTGCAAGGGTGAACTTTAGCACGGACTAGAAAAGCAGTAAACTGAAACAAAATGGGAGGGGTAAAAGGTCAGAGCCCTTTAAGGTAGCGATAAGGGCTTAGATTTTATCTTAAGTGATAGAAAGACATGGCAGAGTTAGGAATGGGAGGATGTGATTTGGTTTACATTTTTCAAAGATCCTCTGGATGCTATATGGAGAGTGGATAGTGGAATGCTGGAGCTAGGTTCATAGACTTCAGCGTCTATAGTTCAGTTTTTAGGAATTTTGCAAGCCCTTTGTTTAACAAGTCATTTTTGAAATTGGCCTTGCTGGGAGTATTTATACCATGGAAATTGGAAAATGTTACAAATTAAGGTTTTCCTTCTTCTTGTTAAACATTTACCATCACACTAGTAAAAAGATATGGTGGCAAAAAAGACGGATAAGGAACTACAAAAAACAAACTAAAGGCTAATATCTCTGATGAATATACACGTAAAAATTCTCAACAAAATACTAGGAAACTGAATTCAACAACATATTAAAAAATTCATACATCATGAACAAATGGGACTTATCCCTGGAATGCAAGGACAGTTCAACATACACAAATCAATAAATGTGATACACCTTATTAATAGAATGAAAAATCATATGACCACCTCAACTGATGCAGAAAAAACATTGACAAAATGCAACATGCTTTCATGATAAACTCTCGATAAACTGGGTATAGAAGAAACATATCTCAACATAATAAAGGCCATATATGACAAGCCCACAACCAACAACCTACTCAGTGGTGAAAGGTTGAAAGTTTTCCCTCTAAGATAAAGAACACAATAGGTTGCTCATACTTACCACTTCTATTCAACATAGTACTGGAAGTCCTAGCCAGAGAAATTAGGCAAGAAAAATAAGTAAGAGGCACCCAAACTGGAAGAAGTAAAACTATTTGTTGATGATATGCTCTTATGTATAGAAAATCTTAAAGATACCGCCAAAAAACTGTCAGTACTAATTCAGTAAAGTTGAAGAATACAAAATCAGCATACAGAAGAACAGCACACAGTTGCATTTCTCTATACTAAAAATGAACTAATTGAAAAAAGAATATCCCATTCACAATAGTATCAAAATAATGAAATACTTAGGGATACCTTTAACCAGGGAGTTGAAAGATCTGAACACTGAAAACTAAGACTTTGATGAAAGAAATCAAAGAAGACTCTAATAAATAGGAAGAAATCTCATATTCATAGATTGGAAAATTACTATTGTTAAAATGTCTATAATATCCAAAGCCATCTATAGATTTAATGCAATCCATATCAAAATTCCAATAGTTTTCACATAAGTAGAAAAAAAATCCTAAAATTCACATAGAACATGAAAGACTCTGAATAACCACTCTGAGAATGAAGAACAAAGTTGGAGGCATCACATTTCCCTCTTTCAAATGATACTACAAAGTTATATTAAAACAGTTTGGTAATGGCATAGAAATAGACCACAGACCAATAGAATACAATTGTGAACCCAGAAATAAGCTTTAACATCTATGAACAACTCATATTTGACAATGAAGCCAAGAATATTCAATAGGAAAGGATACTGTTTAATAAATGGTGTCAGGAAAATTGGATAATCACATACAGAAGGATAAAATCCATCCCCTATCTTATGCCACTCAAAAAATTAACTCATAGTGTATTGAAGTCATAAGCGTAAGATCTGAAACAATAAAACTCCTACAAGAAAATATAGGGCGGAATCTCCTTGATGTTGATCTTGGCATTGACTTTTTTAGATATGATAACAAAAGGGCAAGCAATAAAAGCAAAAATATGCAAGACTACTTTAATTAAAAACCTTCTGCATAGGAAAAGAAACAACAAGATGGAAAGGCAAAATACTGAATGAGAGAAAATATTTGCAAACCATATCTGATAAGGGTTAATATCCAAAATATATAAGGAATTCATACAACTCAATAGAAAATAGTAGGTAATTCAATTAAAAACTGGGCAAAGGACCTGACTAGACATTTTTCAAAAGAAGACATATAGTCAAATAGCCAACTAGCACATGAAAAGGTGCTCGACATCCCTGATCATCAGGGAAATGCAAATCAACACCACAATGAGATACTATCTCACACCTGTTAGAATGGCTGTTATGAAACAGGCAAGAGAACAAGTGTTAGCAAGGATATGGAGAAAAGGGAACCCTAGTGCATTGCTGCTGGGAATGTAAATTCGTGCAGCTACTATGGAAAACAGTACGGCACATCCTCAAAAAATTAAAAACGGAACAACCATATGATCCAGCAATCCCATTTCCAGGTATATATATCCAAGGAAATGAAATTGGGAGCTCAAGATAACTGTACTTCTATTTTTATTGCATCATTATTTGCAATAACCCAGAAATGGAAACAACCTAAGAGTCTGTCTATGGATAAAGGGATAAAAAAGATGTGATATATATATATATAGATATATACATGTACATACAATGGAATAATACTCAGCCATGAGAAAGAAGGAAATCCTGTCATTTGTGATGTGGATGAACCTTGAAGGGTTGTGCTAAGTGAAATAAGTCAGAGGAAGAAAACTACTGTGTGACCTCATTTATATGTGGAATCTGAAAAAGGCAAACTCATAGAAACAGAAAAATAATGTCTTTAAGTGGTGGGAGACAGAGAGAAGAAGATGGGGAGATATTGGTCAAAGGGTAAAGATATCAGATGAATAGGTTCTGGGGATTTAGTATACACCATGATGACATAGTTAACAATACTGTATTATGTACTTGAAAGTTATTAAGAAACTAAACCTTAAATCTACTACAAAAAAGAAATAGAAACTATATGAGGTGGTGGAGATGTTACCTAAACTTCATTTGGTTTTCATTTTACAGTACTTAAGTGTATCAAATCATCAAATTGTATTACATACAGTGCACAACCTGACACACAATGCTGTATGTCCATTATGGCTCAATAAAGCAGGAGAAAAAAAAAGTCCCTGCAAAATTGAACCAGGAAACCTAATCATCCAAAAATACTTTATGCTGCTGCTGTTTCTCTTGTTACCATTTGGAGTCAGTGTGGTACATGGATTAATGAAGCATGGTGGAGGCCTTCAAAATTGCAGTAGCACAATGACTGCCCTGGGACAGATGGCCAAACAGCCTGCACTCCAGTAGGAATTTGTGCACCTCCACAAGAACAGTTGTGAATGAGGTCAGAGTTATTTGCCTGACAATAATTTCTCAAGGTTTAAAAGAAGTTGGTCAGTCTTGCACATGGTTCCACTAACCTATATTAGCTCCACTCTCCCTTTAGCTGTGTACGCCCAATGGCACATCTCTTTATTACATCATTTCCCAGTGCACAGAAGTCCTGTACTTTGTCAGTCCCAAAACTTGCTCCTCTTTCTGTTCCAGGACATATGACATTTCCTCATTCAAATGAACAAGGAGAGAAGGAGAGAGCGAATTGATTCGTTATAATTGCGAGATGCGAAGTAATTTATTTCTCTTTTGCTTTTGATTGTTGCAGTAATGTTGTTTATGTCATTCACGTTTTTAAAAAGAAACCTTTTTAAAAAACATGCTTGACAAATTCTTGATTTGACCTTCAAATGTTGTATTGTCTCCAAACAGATTAATCAATGTCACATTCCCTAACCTTTCTTAGTCTTTCTGTTGCTTTGTTAATTGCCAATCTAGTGCACACTGGCTTTGACCAGTCACAAAAACAGCCAGAGTGGCTTTACAGCACTTCTAAGGAGATGAACGACCATCTTCCTCTAAATTGTGCCTGCTGCCCAGTTCATTACTCTCATTAATGACCCAGCCTCCTGGGGAAATGAAGCACTTTGTCACACACTGATCATGCTTAAAAGAAGATGTCTTCATCCTCTGCTCTTATTATCAAACAGAAAGTTGTCACTTACAGTTCGCTGGTAGTAATGGAGGAGTTAGGCGTGGGCTGTGCATACAGGCCTTTGCCGTGAGGTCTATGGGTGGAGATAGAGCTCATGGAGATGCAATGCCCAGCTTCTCCCTCCACCTCATGCTCTCATCAAAAAGACATTATGATTAATAAAACCTGGAGCATTTGAACAAACTCTGAATTTGGTCTCCAAGGCTATTGTTTTTATTGCCTCAAATGGATTCCCAGAGCAACTTCCCAGCCCTACTCAGGGAAAGGCAATGACACTTGTTTCTTTTGTTTTTGATTAATGTTTGTTTATCTGGGCTCATTTTCAGATAATTATAAGCTGAGTATTTTTGATTTTCTTCTAAAACAGGAATTGTCTTCCTTCCCTGAAAATGTGACTGTCTTTGGTGCTAGGGCCTTGGAGAAAGGGAAGAGGTTCAATGAGGTGATAGGATGGGACCCTACTCTGAAAGGGCTGCCCTTATAAAAAGGAGTAAGAGCCACCACAGCCTTCTCTCCCTCTCATGTGAGGACATATCTTGAAACCAGGAAGAGGTTCTAACCAGAAACCCATCATGCCAGCACCCTGACCTCAGACTTCAGGTCTCCAGAACTGTGAGAAAACAAATGTCTTTTGCTGAAGCCACCCAGTCTGCAGGATTGTGTGGTGGCAGCCCGAGCTAAGAGACTACAACACGGGGAGAGCAAAGGTCCTCGTCCTCTGTCCTCACAGCTCTCTGAGAATTTGCAGCAATAAAGGTTTCTGGGGGAAGAGTAGAATGTCTTTCGGGTCCTTGGTACATGTTGTAATGTTTCCCTAAACTTGTCCTGATAAAATCAAGTACAGATGTGTAGTAAGGGCATGAACCTCATTTTATCAGCTTCAACACTAACCCTGTATTGCTTCTTCACAAGCTTGCTAAACTGGTCCAATCAGGCTGTTGCATGGGAGAAGGGCTCATTAGTCTGTCTCTCTGTCTCTCTCTGCCTATCGTATCTGAATCCAATATTGTCATACATTTGAAACACACCAGTCTTTCAGTGATGTCTAATTTTATTATATTCCCTTGTTACCCTTGTTATCCTCATCACACTTGTAGTTTCTTGTTTGAATTCTCAGTTGTACATAAGCTGTATAATAGAAGGGTTTGTATGTGTTTCACTCATGAATTTATCACCAATAACTACCACAGTACTTGCCAAAGAATAATGCCCAGTGAATATTTATTGAATGAATGAAATTGAATAAGTGAATTCCTATTTCATCATGACCTAACTTATTTTGGGGCTCAGGCCAAAATCTTTGACATCCTAATTAAATTGACAGCTTTATGTCTTCTGGCAAGATTACAGGAGATCAGACATAAAGATGTTTGGATCCATGCACTCAGTGTGGGCAGGAGGGACATTTATCAGAATCTAATCATCCATGTCTATATCTGTTTCTTTGCTTTTTAACCCACCCCCAACACACACACACATACACCCATGCAACCCACGCAGAAAGTTTGCAAAATCCTTTTCCCTTCCCCTCCAGTTTAGGAACTCTGAATTAGATGGTTGTTATCTACCATAGTTCAGTCCTAGAAAATGAAGCTGATAGAGCAAACTAAAGGCTGAACGAAAAGGTCAGCAGTAAATGAATCCAATCCCTATGTGACCCTCTAACACTATATTCTTAGAAACATACCGTGTAGATTCAACCAAATTTTGAAATGATTTTGGCCAGCATGGCGATAAGATTAATATTTAAAACATACATGTAATTGAATTCATTAAATTGTCACAAGTTAAGGTCCCAATTCAGTTATAGACAAGTTTAAGTATACATTGTGAATCGGGGTCAGATACTTTGTGCTGAATGACCACACCTAATCTAAGGATAATAGATATGTCTGGGTGTGGCAGAGAGAGCTGAATTTCCAGCACCTTGAGAATCTCCTTGCTTTTGAAACTAAAATGCACTAATTTTGATCTGAGATTCTTAGTTTTCTCAGTTATCTCTTCCCTCCCTCTCTTTCAGTAGCATTAATTCTCACTGTAGCATAGAAACAGATGCCGGCATCCTCAGAGACCAACTGTGCCTGGCACTGTCTTCCCAGGCTTCACTGATAGGGAGCAGGTCATATCTGGGGGCAGCCCATCATGCAGTCTAATGGGGAAATGAATTCTAAGCTTTATGCCTTTTTCATGGAGTGTGTGTGTATAGAGAGGTGGCAGTGGGAGTGGGAGAGGTGGCTGTGTGAAGCCCACAGATAGAAGTGTCACAGTTTTAATCTTCCTCTTGCCACTGGCCTTTCAACTTGGGCTTTGGAGCCAGTTCTTGTTTCGCTACTTGGATGGCATTTCAGGTGCTCCTATACTTTGCTTGGTGACTTGTAGAAATGAAAATAATCCCTTGGTTATTATTAGTCACCAGAAGTCTCATTTCAGTAATTAAATGCCTATGGTCAAGCAATAGTCAGCATTCTGACATTAATGCCGCTCCAGGGCTCCAACTTCGTGGCTCCCCAGCCTCTGAAATCCTGCAGAGGAGAAGAGAGGAATGGTCTGCTTTTTCCTGTCTTTCTCTAACTTGTACTTCTCCTTTCCCCTACTTCAGCTGACACTTTGGGAATTAGATCAGCTGGAAGGAGGATGAAGGTGCAGATAAACCTGTACCAAATATCTGATGCTTCAATCATTACAGGTCCTTCCTTGGAGTCTCGACTCCTCACCGGGTGGCTCTGTGGGATAAATACCTTTTAAGATGATTCCAAGCAGACATTCTCTTCTGCAGGGCCCACATCTGGTCCATGGGAAAAACCTGCCTTCCTGCTAGGGCTGCTTCTAGCTTGTATGGTGCCTTTCTGCAAATTAGAAAAGGGGGACCCCTCTGGAAAGATGCATCCTTGCAGAGCACATAGGTTGGCAAGTCTCCAGTGCCTTTGTGCAGGGAAAAATGCACACTTTCAAGTGGGCAGCCACAGCTCCACCCTTGTGGATCAGAGACAGGGTGTATTTCAGCTGCCTACCACCTCCACCAAGCACCTGTATGCAGGGCACACAACTCCAGTGCACACTTCCACATGGGAGGCCAACTGTAGGCCAGTATGACTCGACTCTGTGTTCTGTGGTCAGAGTGCCTAGCTAGCCACAGTCATCCAGCTGTGGGATTTTGCTAGTGGCCGTCTCTGTGCTGTCCGTTCTCCAGAGGCACAAATCAAGTTCTCTGAGTGCTTCTACCTTTCTCACTCTGCTTCTTCTGAAAGGCCGGCACCTCTTCTCCTTCCTGCATTATAAGGTGAATACTACTCTCTCCAACAACTCTTCCTCTCTCTTGAAAAAAATGCCACTCTCAGATCCTACAATATGAACCCTTTGATATCCTCAAGGTAGTGTCAGGCTCACCAAACTGTTGGGCCACCTTCTTTGCAAGTCAAGCTCAAACAGTTAGGTGCCTCACCTTGGAATGTGGAAATAGTTGTCACTTAGTGGTTTCATCCAGCCTTTTGAGATCTCAGTCAAAAGGAAAAATTTTTTTTAAAGCTACATTTTAATATCCCCTCACATTCATAAAAAAAAGAAAAAACCCATATTCATGTTGCTTCTGAACAATACAGAATTCTCTCTCATTTACATTCAACCAGTTTAAATATTTGAAGACAGCAATTATGTTGTCTCTACCACCTAGTCGGCTTTCCACACCTGTTCTTCAAAAGTACAGTGGCTTTCAGACCCTTCCTCGTTCTGATTTCCTCTTCTGGTCATACTCTAATTTGCTATGGTTCTTAAAATGTTGACCTGTAATTGAACATAATACTCCAGATGTGTCTTGATCAGAATATAGAAAGACGATTACTTCACATAAACCAGAAATTACACTTTTATTAATGCAGTCTAAGATCCTTGGCTTTTTAGCACCCACATCACACTGAATTGCAGAGTTGACTGTAATTCAGAATAATATCCAATTTAAAGCATATGCTATTCCCCTTCCAGCTGGATAGGGTTTCCCATTTTAATGGAGCATTTAATCCAAAATGAGGTTAATATGTGACCAAAGGTGGCATTAGACGACCAAAGCACGTTGTGCTCCTAAATTGGTTGACTAATAAGTGTCACAAATCAGCTCAAGTGAAACTGGAAGTGTCAACTGCCCTGACTACTTGTCAACAGGAGAAGAAATTGGCATAGTGGTGGTAATAAACAAGTCATTATTCAGAATTATTCATAGGTATTTTGTGTGAAGGAATGGGCCTATTTATTATAGCACTTGCTTTCTTCAGATTTTAATGTCATATTTAAAATTAAACTCCCTTCAATTTTTAAAAACAACATGTTCTTAATTTGAAAATAGTCATTCATTGTAGAAATTTGGAAAATATGGCAAAGTGTAAAGAAGAAAAATTAACCTATATCTACAGAGATAACTCCTGTTAAGGTATTTTAGGTGTCAATGCTTTTTCATTTGAAATTGCTGTAGCAGAAGGGAACAGTCACATGAATTAACTTAGCTTTACAATATTCACCTTTAATAGCCAAAGGTAAATGCCAGTGTGTTTCTTCAACCAGGAAGTACGTCCCTGAACAATGCTCATGGAAGACATGTCTAAAGCTCATTATGCAAGATTTAGAGAAATCTGACCCACAATTTGTCTGTGTCTGTTAGAAAGAACCATGTGACACTACCATGTTTGTAGGTAAGAAGTGGCTGAATCTTGTTAGTATCATATGGTCCAATATAGTAAATTTGTGGCAGCCTTGCAAAGAGTTTTTTGAATTTTGTGAATGTTGTGAGGCAATTCTACATTAGCTCCGTTTGGCAGGAGGATAGCAGAAACTGGAAATAAACTGCCCACACCTATGTTTTTGTAGGAGTAAAATGCAAAAGCTAAAGAAGGTTAAAAAGTATGCATAAATGTTGATGTGTTCACCGTATTTTATATACCTTTAAACCAGGAATTATAGATTAATGACCTCAGGAGGGTTGAAATAAGGTAGGAGTTTCTTTAATTCTATTTTTTTTTACAGTTTAAGGAAATCCCAGGCCTGTATGTCTACACAAATACACTTTCAAATAGGTTGAATAAAGCATCCTTCTCTTGGCCCAAATAAAATATCTTAAGAAGAGTAGCATAAATCTAATGACTGAGACCAATCTTCCATGTGGGAAGCACTTGGGTGAACTAGAAATACATTTTTTTTGTTGTGATTATTGCTTAGTGATCAACTGTTCAATTGAATTAGCTTTCATTTTCCATTTTCCTTGCCTTTCAAGGTATAATTAAAGCCTGATGTCAGATCTCAGTCAGGCTCTCATCAATAACTTCCACTTAACTACTTTTAAGAAGACAGCCAGCCTTTGGGCTCAGACAAGGCGGCTACAATTCACAACTCACTGTTTCCATGACCCTTAAAAGCCGTCCCTGGTCAATAATTCAAACCAGTGTCCCACTCTCTGTCTCAGGGGGAAGGAATTAACCTTTCACGCCCTCATACCAATGTTTCATCTTGGTAATGTAAATCATTTAGATTGAAAACACAGCAAGATAAAGAACAAATTTTCTCTCTGCATGTGGGTAAAGTGGGCTGTCTAAGAAAAGGAAAGGAGCCATTTCCCTTACAGTGTGCTGGAAACAAAGAAAAACAATGCTGTGGTTGAGCTGCAGAGTGGCTCTCAATCTGGTTTGGAAATGGAAGAAATCAGAGGAGCACCAGGTGGCTTCAGTGACTGCCGAGAAGCAGGGCCCATGGAAGAGAAGTAACATGCCAGTTATTACATTAAACATTGTTTCATTAGTTACAATAAAAAAATACTAATTAAATCCTCCATTAATTCCCCCCCTTCCCCCGACCAACTCTGAGTGGTATGATACCTGCTTTATGCAAAGGAACCTGAAACTAGGAGACAGTGAGAGATAAACTGGGTGCTGGATGGCAGAGCCAGAACTTGAATGTAAAACTTCTGAGGCTATGATCTGTGCTTTCTTGGCTGCCTCAGGGCTGCTCGGTGGTCTGGAGTCTTCTTCATTTTAGCAGACAGCCAGGTGGGGGACTATGTTCCAGGTCAGGTGGTGGAGAGGTTCATCTCCCTCTGTGTTTTAGATATCACAGAGTTGATGGCTTTTTAGCAATGAAAGTGATGCCAAATTCAATGCTGGATTTCAAGTCAGCAATGAAGTCAGCATGACGTGTGACAAGTATGTATAAACTTATTATCATGTACTATAAAATTTAGTTATACTGATTACACTTTCCTAGTTTAATTTTTTGGAAATCATAAAATAAATATACCTACAATTTTTCCCCTTTTTAAAAGAGTCCATATAGTACAGAAGGTTATAAAATGTAAACTAAATTATCTCCTCTTCCCACTTCTTCACTCTCATGCCCTCTCCTATTCTTAAACTGTAACCACTTAGAGTATCATATATTAGTTAATCTAGTACTTATCACCACACTTTTAAATAGTAGGCTCACATTAATTCCATTCTATAATTTATAAGTTTATAATTTTTCTTTAAATTGTATTATAAAAGATGAGCAATTAAACCCACTTTTCCTGTCTCCCACATAGATTCCACTCCTTTTCTCTGCTTTTAAAATAATAATTACATTATGTATATATTTCATAATATAACTGTTAATATTACTATATTATAATATATTTAACATACTGTCTTTAATATATAATATTATTACATTGCATATATGTAATATATATTATGTCTATACATATATGCATATGTATACGTTACACATATGTTTATATTATAATATATATGTATATAAGTATGTAGTATCTGTTACATAGTATGTATTATTGTTTTGTTTTTCTTTCAGATACCTTTGCAACTCTAAATAATACATGTGGCTAGATACTCACTTAGGGGACAGAACACTAGAAACTTTTACAGCAAGTTTTTATACATGGGTAGGGCTCATGTATGGGAGGCCTCATCTCAGGGTAAAGAGGAAGAAATAGCTTCACATGAGAGGACTCGCCATAAAGCTAGCTCCTGGTAAGTTTACACATACTTGTCAACTGTCATGACTTCATTGCATTACTATATGGAAAAATTGTTAAGTATACATAGGAAACGTCCTTTGTAACAAAAGCTTCTGTATTTGATGAATAGTGTGGGGCCACTTTGCATGTTATATTTTGTCAGTAGAAGTAGACCTTATTAAATCAGTAAATTTAGACAAACATGCCCTAGTCAAGAACAAGAAAAATTTTTGGTCACAAAGATACTTGATCCAGAAATGATAAAGTGGAGGAGGCAATTCTTGGGGCCCTGAGAACAGGGAATGGGAACATGGTTCAGAAGTGTTGGAGAAGACAGTAATCGAAATGCCATGATGACTGAAATTTAAACTAGGGGTAGGAGGGAGAAGTCTGCAAGCTCTTAAGTTTGTTCTGCTATGTTGCTTTCTGCCTTTTTCCTGCTGGTATATTTTCAATCAGTGTAGGTAAACCAAGTGTTTTTGGATCAACTCTGATTTGCATGTATAACTTTCTGCCTCTGCGAAGGGAACATGGAAATAAGAAATTGTGGAGCCCATTCTCCTGGAGGTTTCTAGAGCTAAGAGTAACCATGCAGCGATTGAGTGTTCTGTCTGTACTCACTGTCTGAGAGTCTTGGGTACCCTCAGACAAATTACATACACACACACATACATATATACCCCCCCCCACACACACACACACTGCAAACTAGTATCTTCCACATAATTGTACTTGGAGTGGTGAGCTCTGGCCCAGATTCTGCTCTTACTGCCTTTCCCATCTTCAACAGATGAAATTATCATTTATTATTTTGTTTAGGGATATTTCTCTCTTGAAACATATATTCGACCTCAGGACTGGAAGCAAACTTATTTCTTATATCAACACAGGTTTAGATATCCACATATATTGCATTTGATCATTAAGAAAAACTGAAGACATTTCAGTATAGACTATTTTCATTTTGCCCATGAAAACTCACCCTCTCTGCAAGTTCTAAGGAAAACTCCCTTCCTGTATTTCTCCTCTACTGTCAACTACTCTTCTGCACTGCATGTGTAGATTTTCTATACACTATGTAATTCTGCAATACCAGCTGTGTGTCTCACACTTTAACTCAATTCTGATGCTCTCTGACTGGAGATCACATCAGATTCCATAGGTTAGGAGCTCAGTCCCACAAGCCTATGCCCCTCCCTGATTTCAGATGCCAATTGCAAGTCTAGGTTGTTACATTTGCTTCTGACTGAATGACTATGAATCAGAGGTACAACCGTTCCTTGGATTCTATTCATTTGCTAGAGTGGCTCACAGAACTCAGCAAAAGAGTTTCTGTAGTAGATCACTGATTTATTATAAAAGTATATATTCAGGATCAGTCAGATGGGAGAGATGCATAGGGCAAGGTGTGTGGGAAGGGGCATGGAGCTTTCATGCCCTCTCCAGGTATTCCACCCTCCCTGCATCTCCATAAATTCACTAACCCAGAAGCTTTCTGAATCTCACAATTCAGGGACTTTTTATGGAGGTTTTACTAAGTAGGTGTGTTTGGTTAAATCATTGGCCATTAGTGATTGATTCAACCTCCAGCCCCTCTGCCCTCTCCAGCAGTCACGGTGGTGATGCGGGGCTCAAAGTTTCAAACCCCTGATCCCAAGGCTGGTTCCCCTGGTGTTCAGACCCCATCCTTAGGGACTTCCCAAAAGTTTCCTCACTAACTAAACTCAGGTGTGGTTGAAAGGTGCTTGCTATGAATAACAAAGACACTCACTTCATCTTTATGACTCTGCAGCTATTTCAGGAATTTAGGATAAAACCCAAATATTATATCAAAAGATGTCCCTATTACTCTAATCACTTAGGAAATTTTAAGGGTTTTGGGAGCTGAGAACCAGGAGCCAGTGGATGAAGACCAGAATATATATACATTATTTCTTATTATAAAGCACAGTATCACACAAATGTTATAAGCAAAGGTGAAATTAAGGATGAGATTAATCCCCATGTTAAGGTGAACTATATTTCTAGATTATAGCCTATTATTTCTTTCTTAGCAAAATGTATGTTGATGCTTGGAAGGAAGTATTTAAGGAGTCAATAGTTTTCATCATCATCATTTTCAGGAATAGAAGATGTAAAGACTATTATATTATTAAGTACTGACATAAAATATGTCACTTATGGTTCAATGATTTTCCTTAAAACATATTTAATTACCAGGTATCTCACAATCTACAATTTTCTAATACACAGTTTTTGAATAGATTTCTAGAAAGTAGAAATTTCTAAGACCTATAATTAATAATTCCATATTCTACATTTGAAATGTAAGTTGATGAACATGACCAATAGTAGACCTTGTTACATAAAAGTGACCCAATTTTATTACAAAATTTACATACAAATTTTAAATTCCTGTTCTTGCATTTATTAGGAATTTTCTTCTACCTATATTTTTGACTGACTTAGACATATAAGGGGCAAATACATACACTATCTTTTAAGATATTTCACATACTATACATTCTTCTAATTTAAGTATCACACATTTTATTTACATACAATTTTAAGATTTTTGAAATGACTTTGAAAGCAACACGTCACCACAGCTAATTTAGAGGTGTTTTGATTCATGCTGATTTTTCTCATATCATTCATATGTCAGCAGGCTTGTGGCGTTCAGTGAGAGTTTAGATCTATAAATCAGTGGTGGCTAGTGTTTGCCCACTGGGCATGGTATATCATCTCTGCGTGATGACTGTCAGGTCATGCTCCACTGACTATACAGTATTGCTGTACACATGTGTAGCTTCACAACTTGATGACATAAAATTAGTGGCTTACACAGTTTATTCTTAATAATGAAGTCCTATGCTAAAAAAAACAAAAATCAATGGAGTAAATTTTTAAAATCTTTTGGCTTTATTCAGTGATCAGGCAGCATGCCATCTAGCAGAAAATATCTCTGAATAGCTGTACAAAATGAAAGACTTACAGGCAGAGGGAGCAGAGCAAAAAAGTTATTCTAGCAAAGAGCAGACTGTTTCAGGCAAGGTCCCCTTTCTTTGGGAAATGGCAGATCTGTCTGTCAGGTGGATTACCTCTTTGGGGCTGACCAGGGAATTCCAGATTAACTGGTTTTAAGATTACATTCTAGGGTGAGGCTGAAACCACAATTAGGTTAGGTATTGGGTCTCAGTTTGGTGACATGGGCGAAGCCCAGGTGAGTCCATTTTGGGTCTGTTGTTTCTTTTTTGACACCTGAATACATAGCAGACTTGAGGGTAACTCTCTTATGGGTTTACTTTTTAATTCTTCCAAAGCTTCTTTCATCTGATTGAAAATGGACCTCTAATACTTCCTAGACTACTCATTATTGTGCATCTATCACTTGATCTATTATTAGAAACGAATATGAACTTCATTAATAA